>DWJZ01005309.1:0-14214 GCA_018249125.1 Asbolis capucinus | reverse complement strand
TCGTAGAATTCTTATTAACTTTTAATGTATTTTTTTAAAAAAGCTTCTAAACGAATTTATTATATTACATCAAGAGAAAATACAATAGGTATATTCTTTCATCATCATTGCAACAACTAGTGCAATTCCAAACAAATAATACATACAAGAACCCTGCTAACCCAACTTGAGTTGCCATCTTTTGTAATAAATAACAACTAAAAGAATGTAAATGTAATATCTAAAGTAGTAAACTTTTCTAATAACTAAAAAGTAATGATAATTTTAAATTGTAAACGGAGAAATAGGAAAATATACAAAAGAAAGTCAACGGAAGACATGTTAATGCTGCGTACTAAAGTCCGAAGCGCGGCCATTGTGAGGCACAAGTGTCTGCAGGCTAACATACACAAAAGAGGCTGCGCTTGCAGTGAAATATTTTATTTTCCTGTTTCAATTTTCGCCTCATTACTAACAAGCTGTTTAAGAATAGCTACGAATTTTTGTTTTGTTTCAATGGATGGATGCGTTCGAAATATAAAAACTATAATGCGGCGATATGTCGTATAACAAAATGATATATTAAAGGCCGTAGACGAGATTTTTAATATGCAAATATTTTTAGTTATTCGTAAACAAATTAAAAATAAATGGACATCAAACTTAGCATAATAAAGTAAGACACCACATCTAAATTGAACCATCCGTGTCTGAGATTAACGTGCACAAAGACAGATACAAAAACAGACGAACAGTGGCACTTCACGCTGACAGATGTGAAAACCTGAGAAAAATGTCAACATGCATGTGTATCTGTGTACTCGTACGTCCATACACAATATATGACCATACGTGTTAGTTACGGTAACAGTATCGAAAATTCAATGGTTTTCCATCTTAAAAAATCCCCAAAGCGTTTAAAGAAGTTCTTTATTAGTTTCTCTCAAATAGTTTCAATGTATAAACAGAAGACAGTTACAAATAACTTATATATATACAATATATATACTCGTGTTGTTACAGTAATATGAAATAGTTTGTAGTTGAGCCCGTCCACAACAGCCGGCCTCCTCGCGGACGCAACTTTACAGGCCACGTCCTGCAGAAGTTGTACGATACTAATCAGAATTGTGAAACGTACTGTGATGAAATGGTTTGTGTCAAATAACACTATTTTTTCCCGCGACTTCCTCCGTGTATCTTCGCCCACGTACCTCTCTTCTGAAACTCCTTCGTATCAACCTCTCATATTATAAGTGATTGCTTGGCTACAATCCCACCTGGTGGAAGTGGCGTTGTACACCTAGATGCTAAAGCGCATTAACTTAGAAGAAGCTTATTCATTCTTATCTTGATGCCACCTACATGATACTCGAGCGGAAACACAGATGCTGGCAACTTATTCCAATCCTTCGCGGTACGCCATACAAACGAGGTGAAGCGTGTTGTCCATACCAGACGGATACCTAAGTGTCGTACGATGATAGAATTGGTGGTAGATACGATGTTAGGGGGAATTAAATGGTGTGATTCCTGCGTACACTGTTGATTCAAAAAGGTTAGTAGCAGGCAAAATCTCAAGTTTTATTAATTCTTGTTAATATTATAAACGCGACAGTAACTTTTATCTGCTTGTTACCTTATCACTCATAAACTGCTGAACCGATATTAGTAAAATTTGGTACAGAGGTAGAATAGATCTACACGTACACACGTATTACTACACGTACACATAAAATTGTAAAAAGTATGGTACGAGTTTGAAACTAGGGAAATGCAAATTGAGAAAGTCGACCTGTCATCATCTTTGTTCAAAAAATGTTTACGGCCAGTTAAACAGAGTTTTGAGCGGTTGTGCAGCTCGTTGCTTTTTATGTGTCAGGCCAGTTGTTAATGGAAACAGAGTAACGTTTTTGAAAGCTTTTCAACTGGTGAAAGAGCGTTCACCTTTGTTTTAATATATTTGCTGCACGAAATGTTTTTTACGCTCAATTGAAACGACACAACTGTATGATCGATTATATATTTTTCAACATAGTAGTAGCCAAACGGTTCAAAAGCTGCTCGTACTTCTAAGAAAGATCAACATTCAAACTGTTAGGCTGTTACTAATGTTACTACTAGTACATCAGAATAAAAATATATAAATCCTACTAATATCATAAATGCGAAATGTTTGAGGATGAATGGATGTTTTTTATTCCTTCACGCAAAACTACTAAACGGATCTGAATGATATTTGACACAGTTATAGATTATAGCCTGGAACAACACGTACCTACTTTTATCAACATTCCACGGCTACGGCTACCTTTTATCAACATTTCACGCAAGTAAAGTTGCGGGTGAACACTAGTACGTTTAAATCTGTCCAATATGTTAGAGTTAATCTAGAATTGAGTGCAGCTTACTCTAGATTATTCAGAGAGTGAACGACCGCAGTGTTGACTGCGACAAAACTCCGAGACTTTTTGCTAAAAGTCAGTCGAACAAGTTGGCTCGTCGAATCCGCTTTAAAATTAAACAATTCGCCTTCTCGAATATTCAATAACTTTGAACAGTATTAACACCAAATTTTAAATATTCTCTCGACAGCTGCCAAACGAATAGGCTGCTGTGGGGGTCTTTTAACTGTCAATAGATTAGTAAAACAAAACTGTAGCTATTTTCCGGACGGACCGGTTGGTGTAGTGGTCAGTGAACCTGA
This sequence comes from Asbolis capucinus, assembly GCA_018249125.1. NCBI lineage: Eukaryota > Metazoa > Arthropoda > Insecta > Lepidoptera > Hesperiidae > Asbolis > Asbolis capucinus. Next base: position 11,528 of record DWJZ01005309.1, on the reverse strand, counting down.
CTGCTACACCCAAGGTCGTGAGTTCGATTCTCACCCAGGTCAACATGTTCTTGGATGAGCAGGATGTTTGTTCTGTGTGCCTAGGTCTATTATTATATCTATATACTCGTAAGTATGTGTTATAAAAATATATTATGTATGTTTGTCAGTTGTCTGATTACCATAGTACAAGCTACCGATTAGTTTGAGATCAGATGGCCGTGTGTAAGTTATCCAGAGATATTTATTATTATTATTTTCTACTGAACTGGTTAATAGTCAAATGATTTGATGCTGGTATTTCAAACGGGTGGCCTGGGTACAAATCTGTGCTAATCTATCTAAATTCTAATCCTCAAAAAATGTGTTAATTATGAATTGGTACAATGAAGTAAAACTTGGTGAGGAAATCTACTTCACTGTTCAACGTAAATTTCTCAGTCAGTCAGCGAAGTATACCAATACAAATTCGATCACCTTTGTAAACTATGACTTATATATCTTGTATATTGTTAAATATTAGATGACATACATTTCTCATAGACATATATAAAATGAATCTCATGCATTGACTTTTGATAGACATATACAAAATGAATCTCATGCATTGATGTTCAATAGACATATATAAAATGCATCTCAAATTGTAAATATGTATGAATTAAATGCATCAATTTCTTTGAAAATCTAAACCCAGGCTTGCAGTAGAACGTATTCCAAAAACGTAAGCAAATTATGTATCCTCAGCAATAAATACGTAATACGAAACTCTCCTTGTAGATAGTTTTTGGTTCCAACAGAAGTATTTTGCAAAGTTTGTTGCTCGGTGCCACAATAAAGCAGTTGCCAGTTCTCTTTAACATTTTACATTTAATTTTGAAGTAACTTTGAATCTCTTACAACAGTTGGTATTGAATTTGAAAGAAAAAACTTCCTTTGAAAGAAATGATGCCGGGTGAAGAAGACATTAAAAGTTTTATGTTATAAAAAATTGCATTATATTGTTCCTTTCATAATGTATTTTTGAAATTTTATTTTCACTCGAACGGAGTTTAGCTTGGATTTTGTACGTTAGAAGTAATCTAGTTTATTGTTTATCGAAGTCTAATAGCAATTGCAGCTTCGTTTAAGACAAAAGTTCACAGCCCTAAGTTTATATAATGTTACCTAGCCACCTATTATGTAGTCCTCAATGAATTATCTAAAGTTGAAAACCCAGAAACGGCTGGAACGAACATCTAAAGCAGGGTATCTTAACCAGTGGGGGGCGCCTCCTTTGGGGGGCATGGCCGGTTTTCAGAGGAGTTTTAGTTCATAAATATTAATTGTTTTATATTAGGTTAATGTTTATAAAGGTAATAATTACCTACATACAATAAATATAATAAAAACTTTAATGCTGTTCTACTCCAACCAAACACTCATGAATCACCTATATTTGACTAATCAAAAAATCTCCGTAAGGGAGGCATGACAATTTTGGCCAGTTAGTGAGGCGCTAAATAACGAATATTAAAAAAAAAAACAAGATAACTCTAATAACTCAAAACCCACTAGTCGGATGTCGCTTAAAGTAACATGAACACACGGCACCAGTATTAGCTTTAGAATTTTAAAAAATCATTAAAATCATTACACCCAATAAAAAGTTATGAAAAAAAAAATAAAAGAAAAAATATCAAAAGTAAGAATAACTCCAAAACTGCCCGTCAGATGTAACTAAAAATAAATTCATGGTAGCAAACGACAATGAACTTCTGACACACACATAACTCTAAAAATTAGAGGGGCGCGCTACAGCATTAGAAGCCAGGACCTCGTGTTTGAGGGACCAGCGTTCAAACCACTGGGCTATCACTGCTTATTAAGAATTATCATTCAAATATTCTTCCAGACATATAAAATGGAATCATTTTTTAAAACGTCTGCTACTGACATAACGTAAAAATATTGGTGCGAATTTTAATACATTTTGGCACTGAAAGTGCTACTACAATTTTTATCTTTGCCAATTTCTCTGAGCAAACTATCAGAAATTTAAATTTTCTAAGTGAAAAATTCACACTTAGACTTTGAGAAATGACCAAGACAAACTTAGAATCGAAAAAAATCATGAAAAAATCTCATATCAGCAAATTGTCAGATTGGTCAATTATTTCTAAGGTAACGTTAATTAAAATCAAGGTTTTATATCAACCACATCTTGACTACTATCAGGAAGGTCTTTAATTCCGTGTGCCTGGAAATGGAAAACAGAAGCACTCAGGTGACAAAAGCGAGAGTCATAATGCGTGTTCTATCTCTGCATCGCCGTTGAGTAATGAGAAGACTTCAATGTAGAACGTCAGATAGACACACTTCAGGTTTCGTCTATTATTAACAATATTTAGGATTTCTATTTTTGGTTAATGATTTCAGAGCAAATCAATTGCAGTAATGAAAATCATAGTCTTCTATAAGATGCACTTTCGAGAGTGTGCACAGGAATTTCACGATTTAATTCCCCCATCCCTATTCCATCATCGAACGAGCCGACGTACGACGGGTATCCCTTCGTCGTTAACATCCCGCCAGAACGAACAACGCGCTTTGCCTCGTCTTTTATCACCCGTACCGCGAAGTACTGGAATAAGTTATCCGCGTCGGTGTTTCCGTTCGATTACAATGTAAATGTCTTCAAGTCAAGAGTGAATAGGGTTCTACTAGTGCGCTTTACCATCATAGACTTTATCGCCACTTACCATCAGGTGGGATCGTAGTTAAGCGCTAACTTATTTACGGTAAAAAATCTCTATAATGTTTCCTGCATGTTGGATGAATGCTCTGCTGGATTTTTAGATGATAGTAATTTATTTTAATGTACGGACGAAGAAAGTATTGATAAAAATTGGGCTAGGCACGTCTTATTACAATAGTGAATCACTAACATGTTTCGTATACCGTGTCTTTGCATACGTTATCACAAAAAAGAATAACTGTACAGAAATAAAAACAGGCAAACGAAATTTAATATTTATAATATAAAACAAGAAGGCAAGCAGCTAGTAGACAGGATGCGGTTGAAGTTCATTCGTAATTCATTCAAAATTCGGGTTCCCAGTTAAGCAAAAGTGGAAAATTCAAATTTTATTCAAATTCAAGTAATCATTTCGTTAATTAGTTCTCTTCTTCGTACATATCTAATAAATATATCGGTATCTAGGTTATCAAAAATGACTACCAGATTTTTTAATTGTTTCCTGAGGTGCTGTGAACAGAGTTTCCTTGTCGCCACAACCAACACTTTTTGTGAGAGAATAAATTGGACAGCTTCTATTTAACTTGCAGTATATGTTTGTATATTTGTTTGTTACGGGTCAAATCTTGCGAGCTGGAGTAGACCCACTTCCTCGTACACTACGGAGCTGAAATTTTACTTAAAGTGTTCATCCTGATGACAATGCATTTTTATGACAAGCATGACCTGATACTACGTTCAGGTTTGGCTCCAGACAAGAAAACTCTTCAAAGGTTAACTATACAGTTATGAAATTTCGTCTGTTTCTTTGTATTATAGATCTATGTATAAAGCTTGTTTTTTAATATTTTTAATAAACTTTGTTTATTAAAGGAACAGCCGTAGACATATAATGATTATCAATATTACAATGTATTAATGTCCAACAAGAGAAACAGCAGTAACGAGGTAAACATTGGTAATGTAGTTGGAGAGCGCTGTCCAGTCCAAGTACCGTTGTCACGATATGTAGATGAGCGTCATTTGCGGATAACATGCCCAACTCGACAATGACAGACTAATGGTTTTCAAGGAACAAGGATCATATTACTCGTTGATGTGTCTATTTATAAAATCCTCCACAATGGTTCCTCCACTACTAGAAACTGCGAAGGATTGGAATAACTTGCCTGCCTGTGTCCCCGCCCACATGTGATATCGGAATCTTCAAGAGAAGAGTGAATAGGCATTTATTATGTTAGTGCGTTGAACATCTTAGACATCATCGCCACTTACCATCAGGTGGGATCGATATCAAGCATTAACTTATTCCAAGTAAAAAAAACAGTTTTCATTTGTTCGGTGTGATTACAATTGTACTATTAATTCACTAAGAAACTTATTTTACGTTAAGGTATAAAATTACAGAAATATTCTAGCAGTTGGGACACTTTTCCCCACTAGGATTTCCTGGCCTGAAGCCCTGTAGGATGCCCCTTTAAGTTAATTATCACTTGCTTCGGTTAAGGAAAACATGGTGAGGAAACCTGCACTCTTGAGAGTTCCCTTGACAGTTCACGAAGGTGTGTGAAGTCCAGCAATTCACAATTGGCCAGAATTGACTTTAGCCTGTATCCCTTCCATTGTAAGACACCCGAGCCCAAAGTTGGGCGTGGGATAAGTTGTAATGAAGGTATTAACGTGTAATTATTGTGTACTCGCTGCTTCTCTTTGTTGGATTACTCAAGCATACGCCCACATTATGTGAGTCGATATGATCTCGATGATACTAACATTGACCGATTATTACAATCCAAAATTATCCAGCAAAATATGTATGTATACTGTGGACTGTACAGATCGTAAAAGGAGACCTGCGCCCAGCAGTGGGACAGTTCCCATGTCCTACATCAAATAGTAAGGATTTTTTTTTAAATATCAATTTATTGCACTGCGATGCTTTTCTAACAAGTCCCTACCAAATACAAAACTACCAGCATATCAATCTCACAGGAAAGCCGTTATATGTATTTCATACCGTGCAAGCAAGTGCTCTATTCATTCTCTTGTGAGTACTTTAAAACCTAAACCTGGTGAGTACTTTTAAGTGTAACTTGTCGATTTTATATTTATGTGGCATTGACGTAGTTACGTGTCCTATGAAATTTACTTTCGAGACCTTACTAGGTTTTGAAATGAGACAGCCGAGATCTGGATTTAAGGAGCTCGAAATAGGACTGATAGTGTTGTACCAACCTTGCTTTTAGTTTCTATTTCCAGATGGCTTAGAATAAATCCTCCTTTTGTTCCCATTATAGCCTTTGCTGTTGAAGCAACCATTTCTATGAATAGAATTCTATTTCAATGTGACGTATGTTTCTAAATTAATTTATATTAATTTTATTGTGAACCAAACAGTGCGCTCTAACAAATTCATGTCTCAATAGTTTCTGCCCCTGGCTTTGTCTGCGTAGCAAGTACGTTGATATAAAGTAACCAAGGTATTATTCTATGCGAAGCGGTGATAGCTTAGTGGTTAAGAATTCGGCTTCCTAATCGGGGGGTCCGGGTTCGAAACTCAGGGCGCGCACTCCTGACTTTTTGGAGTTATGAGCGTTTTAAGCATTTAAATGTCACTCGCTATAACGGTGAAGGAAAACATCGTGAAGAAACCTGCATGCCGGGGAGTTTGCCAAGCTCAATAGTGAGTGAAGTCTGCCAATCCGCACTTAACCAGCGTGTGGACTACGGTCTCTGACTACGGTGGACCTTTTCATTCAGAGAAGAGACCCGTGCTCAGTAGCGGGCCGTGATGGGTTGAGATGATTATAGTTTAGGACCATTTAACAATTTACATCATATTAATTACAGTAAGACATCATATCAGACGAAAGCTATTAGTAATAATAATAAATAAATATCTTTGGACAACTCACACACGGCCATCTGAACCCAAATTAAGTTTTAGCTTGTGCTATGGTGAACAGACAACTGATAAACGTACATATATACTTTTAAATAGATATATACTTTTGATTACTACTTAAATAGATATTTCTATTACACACCCAGACACACAGAACAAACATTCCTGCCCATCACTGAAAAGTTTGACCTGGGTGGGAACCCACGACCTCCGGTGTAGTAGTCAAGTTCACTAACCACTAGACCAACCGGCCTGTCGATTAGTAACCAAACTTTCTTACTTTTCTCCAAACCCAGTTCTACGAAGAACGGAAACTGAGGCCACATCATCATCATAAATCAGAACAGTCAATTCATTAATATAGGGCAGCGGGTTCAAGAGCAATAAGCAATTGGACCGAACTAGTCTTGCTGCAGAGTAGCAAATAATTAAGCACATTGCGCCTACGTGTAGAATCTGACCCGGGTAACAGATATCTTTGTAGGGCTGATACCTGAAAACTGTTTCTATAAACAATAGGCTTCTTCTAAGTTAATGCGGTTTACCATCTAAGACTACATCGCTGTTCACCCTGTACTGTTACCATGGACTGTATTCAAGCATAAATAAATAAATTAATTAATTAATAAATAAATTAACTTATAATATCTAAAAATAAAACGATTTAAGTCCTGCTGAATAAAGTATTCCGAGTTGAATTTCCATTGAATTTTCATCATTTTCAACTAACAATGAAAAACTTACTGTGTAAGAATTTTACAACAACAAAAGAAAAGCAACTAACAATGGGAAAATAATAAAGGAAAATGAGTTTTAGTGATTTTTTAGCTGTCTTCGCGAAGACAGCTTTATACTATCGTTAATGGTGTTGTAAGCTTTTAAATCGAATTTTGATGTGTTCAGTTTCAACCAAAATTGGAATTTAAAAAAATATATATTTAGAAATTTATTCCCACCATGCAACATTTTTGATTATAAACATTTGTGTATAAACAAGTAAAATGTAATATACATTATATAAATATATATGACGTCTGTTATAGCAAAAGATATCGCTCCCTCGTGTTCCTTTGAGTTTTTAAGATAATACAAAATTTCAGGGTAATCTAGAAGTAACAAAAATCGAACTGACCCATTTCTAATTCTATACTATTAATATAATACAAGCGAAAGTTTGTAAGGTTGAATGGATGGACGGATATTTGTTCCTCCTACACGCAAGAACTACCGAACCGATCTGAATGAAATTTGGCACAGAAATAGATTGTAGTCTGGAATAACACATAGGCTACTTTTAACAACGTAACCTCCACGCGGGAAAAGCCGCGGGCTCAAGCTACTACTATAACTATTATAAGAGGTATCAACCCTAAACCACGACGGCCACGGTTCAAGGAAACAATCGGGCAATTGGATAAATGCCGTAGACAATTGAACATAAGCTGCTACACGGCGAGTCCCCAGTTCGGAACATGGGATGAAATCGTTTGCCCATTAGACACTTCCCGGCCGTAACGTAATACTTCCGATTGGGAGATCGCGGCCTTGAGTTAATGTAGAGAGGTAACGAGGAAATGTAGAGAGGTTCTCAGTGCCGCATAAGAATATCTATGATTTTGAAGTAATAAAAACTATCGCAGATCGGTAACGGAGGTGTGGCCCGCGCGGACCCGATTTACACGACTTGGCGTTTTTTGTGATTCTCCCGACGACGACGACAATATCCTTAAAACATTTGTGGCCCTAGGTAGTACAGGTACCCGTGAACTGGAAGAATAAATTTTAATGAGTACACACGATAGCCACTCTTACTGTGAATATCATAATTATCCTAATCCAGTGCCCTTTACAGTAAAAGGACTTTTAAGAAGGCATACAGATTCGTACAACACTTACTGTATTTGGTAATCCTTATTAAATGTTTCTTAAATTGTACCTTATCTTTATCCACATCTCAAGAGTCCTTAATGATCTACATGGCAGTAGACGTACTTACAGGATAAACAAACAATTAAAGTAAATAGTTTTGATACAAGATTTTTTTTGGTAAATAATTATTATAATTTAAGTTATAAATCAAATCTGCCTTGATGTGTCTCTGAGTGCAGTTAACATAATTAGCAAGATACTCATGTAAGTTTATTAAATAACTATCACTAAAGAGAATATAGTGAAATATCCTTAAAATTGCATATTTTTGCATATTTCCTTAACCCGTTGGTACCTTTATTAACGCAAGTCCATTAAAAGCAATTAGCGAGTCACTCTCTCCATGCAGAAACCGCATATTATTACCGATGATAGATGGACCATAGGTAAAGAACTAAATTCCATTATCCGTTCAATTAATAAATACCACAGATAAAATGGGGAAGGAGATTAATATTCATTAACGCGAGTAAATTTTCGACAAACTGGGGCATTGTTATGAACCAAGGGAAGGACTGTCTTGAGTGATTGAACTACTAAGCCGAGATAGTGACCTCATTTCGATTCCATTTAAAGAAAAGGTGCATAGACGCGTTAATTAAGATTCCATCTTAGAAATTGTAATTGCTATCTACTACAATGAACTGAAAGAAACAAAGGGAAACTTTAGAAAAGATCATTAACCCATTGTACAATGTATTACATGTCCTGATATTGTTGACTTCATCAAACAAAATGATGCTATGAGAAAAAAGGACAAGATGTTGGAAACTAATAATGAAAATAAGACAAGATGAGTCACCATACATGTCCTGATATTGTTGACTTAATCAAACAAAATGATGCTATGATAAAAAACAAAAAGATCTGTAAAACCAATAATGAAAATAAGACAAGATGAGTCACCATACATGTCCTGATATTGTTGACTTGATCAAACAAAATGATGCTATGATAATAACGAAAACATCTATAAAACCAATAATGAAAATAAGACAAGATGAGTCACCATACATGTCCTGATATTGTTGACTTAATGAAACAAAATGATGTTATGATAAAAAACGAAAAGATCTGTAAAATCAATAATGAAAATAAAACAGATGAGTCACCATACATGTCCTGATATTGTTGACTTAATGAAACAAAATGATGCTATGATAAAAAACGAAAAGATCTGTAAAACCAATAATGAAAAGAGACAAGATGAGTCACCATACATGTCCTAATATTGTTAATTTAATGAAACAAAATGATGCTATGATAAAAACCGAAAAGATCTATTAAAAATCAATAATGAAAATAATACAAGATTAGTCACCATTGTCCTGACTAATAACAACAACAAATATAAACATTAAGCTTCAGATACAACGCCCGTATCAATAACAAGAACATCCGACAAGTACAGCACTAGAGCATATCGATCTAAAGTCCTAAGCCGTTGTTAGCAACAACGCAACCCTATCTCGTAACACGTAGAACACAATATCGGTTATTCTTTCGCAAGGCTACATTTTCCAGTACAGTAGAGGACACGGACCGCTAGTCGAGCTCGCCTTGGTAGAAGCAGAGTCGTGTTACGTCCCATGAGTATCGATGACCACCTGCGCTTAGCTCTGGCCACGTATCCGGTTGCTAGGAATAGAAATTTATAACAGATCTGCGTTACATAAAGGATTGATTGCGGCACCGTTTGATGGTTAGATGGCTGAGGTACTTCCTGTCGTAAAACGAATACGGAACTGAATGTGAGCCCTGTGCTGCGACTGATATTAAATGAATCCGATATTGAATTTAATCACATCCTGATTCATAAATTAATGGTTGAGCAAACAGTAAGCACCAATTAGCCAACAAACATCTGGCCAGTGTGGTGAACTATGGCTTGTACCCCTAACAGGCGAGTGGAGACCGGAGCCCAGAAGTGGGATAGGGTTTGCAATGAACCACCAATTTGTTTGACGTTTCTTCTCTTTGATTATAAATGTTGATAGAAAAAAGAACTACCTACTGGTTAGTGTATATGTGAAGAATATGAATAAATTATTTTAATTCACAGTAAATAAATTGGCTATATGCATTTGGTATTTCATAATTTCATGTCTTGAGTTGATGCCTGACTGTCAAAGTCACATTTGATACACTTGCCAACAAAAACGGACAAGCAGTAGGTGATATTGTGGGACTTTTGAAATGAACCCCTCTTCAGATCAAATTAGGTAAAATGTAGTCATAACGATCATAACAATGTACATAGTCAACAAATTATAATAACTGTAATACACTAGGGCCCACCAGTGGCTTTGTCCGCATTATATGTTGATAAAAGTAGCCTGTGTGTTATTCCTGACTACAATCTATCTCAATGCCAAATTTCATTCAGATTAGTTCAGTAGTTTTTGCGTGAAGGAGTAAGAAACATCCATCTATACATCCCTACTCTCAAAATTTTATAATATTAGGATGTATGTAGTTATACTCTTGACCAAGTGATCTCCGCGTCAATACAGAAACCTATTTCTGCAACTGTTAAACAACTACGGCCTCAGTGCCTATGTTCTAAGAATATCAAATTCATTCATGAGCACATTGCTTACAGCGTTACATCAGGCGCTTGTAACATTGAGCGCACGATACAACTTTAGCTATTGTACTAACAGTTGAATTCATTCACTAACATTATCAGTAAATTTTATCGTTTGTATCAGGTCTTTAGATGCCCCTTAGGCAATTATGGGATGGGTCTTTGATTCAACGGATACGTTTGACTGCGTACTGTATTAAAGACAATAATTATCTATTACAGCAGAACCTATCATTTAATAATAAGTCATCGGTAGATATATAATTCTTGCGATGGTTTGACAGGCCGGTTGGTCTAGTGGTTAGTGAACCTGACTGCTACACCAAAGGTCGTGGGCTCGATTCCCACCCAGATGAAACTTTTCTGTGATGCGCAGAAATGTTTGTCCTGTGTGTTTGAGTGTAAATATCTTTATAAGGATGTATTTAAAAATATATACGTATGTTTATCAGTTCTCTGATCACCATAGTAAAAGCTAACGCTTTGTTTGGGGTCAGATGGTCGTGTGAGATGTACCCGAGATATTCACTTATTTATTTAGTATCCTATATTTAGTAATTCCGAATAACTACAAATTTTCACTAGAAACGTACATAAATTTTGATAAGCATGAACCAACCGGAGACTATATGATATCCCTATATGACTTCAAGCCATCAATGGTCTATTGAGGTCGGGAGCCGTATACAACAAAAAGGAACCATAAAAATCAGTTCAAAAATCGCAAACAGACAAGACAAACGCAAAAGAGTAAAACCAAGAATCTCCTTTGTGAAAGGCATTTACAATTACGATATAATTTGAATAATCATGAAAGAAGTGTAACGTTATAAAATGTATAAAACAGTTTATAATCGAAAAATGTTACTACAACATAAATTAATATTTTAATTTATAAAAAAATTAATAAAGTAATATTAAATTAATAATTAAAAAGAAAATTCGTTCACAATATTTCTATACCCAACATGGCCATATGTGTAAGCAAAGTATTATTCAACACCTTATCAATATTTGACTATAGCATACGTTGCTAAAGATTACAGTCGAATAGATAGAGTGAATGACAGCAATACAGTGGCAAGGTCAAGTAGCAAGCGAATCACTGTTCACGTACGAAGGACTGGAATAAGTTGCCAGCGTCAGTGTCTACGTTCGATTACGATGTGTCTTCAAGTCAAGTGAATAAGCTGTTACTAAATTAGTGCACTTTACCATCTAAGACAACATCGCCGCTTACCATCAGGTGGGATAGTGGTCAAGCACTAATTTATAGATAGTAAAAACTAAACTGTTTATATACATAGATGTACTGAACTGCTAATAATTCATACACTAGTACCAGGCCCTTGAGACAAATGCCTTTCTGTTATCGTCCACACCAGAAAAAT
>DWJZ01005308.1:0-14216 GCA_018249125.1 Asbolis capucinus | reverse complement strand
ATTCCTGTTCATCACAGAAAAGTTTGACCTGAGTGGGAATCGAACCCACGACCTCCGGTGTAGTAGTCAGGTTCACTTACCACTCGACCAACCGGCCTGTCAACCTATAAACTTTGTATAACAAATTCTCAGTACGATTTCCTGTGAACCAGAATAACATCTAATACATATATACATATAAAGTATATACTTATCCACAAAGAACTTCTAACAAGGCACGACGATAGGCAGATACTTCGACATCTAATACTTCTACATCATTATAACAAGTACATTGTGATATGCAATTGAAACTTGTTCAAAGAAATGAAACATGGGCCGTTGTATACCCTACCTTTTATAACGACGAATATAATCCTATTTATATAATAAATGCGAAAGTACGTGAAGGTTTATGTTTGTTACTATTTCGCGTAAAAAATGCTACACAGATTTTAATGAAATTTGGCATAGAGATTTTTGCCTGGAAAAACACATAGGCTACTCTTTGTCAATGTAACTACGCGAGCGAAGCAGCGGGCACAAATTAGTATTTTAGATTCTGAGGATGCATAAATATACTGTTACTCTCTTTAAGGCAATATTTAATGAATTGATTTGGGTGAAATTTGGTTAAATATATAATATATAGAACTTTTCATCCGTACATACATAGATGCGGGCGGAGAGAAGCTATTCTCTCCGCTATTATTCTTAATAAAATTCTTTAAAATTGTATATATAAACCGACTTCAAATATTCGGCAATAATATATCAATTTGAAAGAATATGTGGTTAAATTAATTCGTTACGTATGTATGTTATATAAGCGACTTATTTCTATTTTGAAGTCGGTTAAAAAGATTCGAATTATGTACATTTTTAAATAATTAAGAGATACTACTATAGGCCTTCTCTAGTGGCAAAAATTCTTGAGCACTCCCTCTTCAACGGCCTCGGTAATTATCGTTGGGTGGCAATAGTCAAGTCAGAGGTTCTTCGGGTGGCATAAAAATCATCATAGTTTAGCCACTAACAGAAGGGGTTAGTGAGTTACTAATGCACATGGAGCGGCGTGGTAGAGTATGGTTTAGTACTGCTTAGCCAGAAATCCATGCTCAAAAGTGGGCCATTAATATGTTGAAGCCACAAGCTTCCTTTAACTTAAAGTTAATATATAACATATATGATAGTTTATATAAAACGTAGTAAGTTATTTTCAGATTGTAAATTAGCTAGAAAATGAAAAATAGTACTAGGCTCTTCTCTATAAACTTCTGTAGGATATGATTTGTAAGTAAATTAAACCACCTTAACAGATCCTAAAATATGTGCGAAACTTGATTAGTCAAAGTTGATTCGGTTAAATCAAATTTACACTTTCAACATCTTTAACATTCAAATTTGAATAACGAAGTTACTTACTCGGTTCTTTTGTTTTTGATTTAACGAGTTTAATTTGGAGAAATATAAATATTCATGTTTAAAATGGAGAAGAATTTGAGTTGGAAGACTTTTTAAGAAAGCATTGCCCAGTCCATTAGAATTATATTTGAAATAATAATATTCTATATCAAATCCAGGCCATATATAAGTTGATATAAGACTCAAAAAGGAGAAAAAAAAGGAAGAAAACTAGAAAAAAAGGCAAATAAGCCAATACTCGATTTTTTTTGTGTCCTTGTACTTAGTACAGGGTCCTTGTGAAATATTACTGCGTAAGAGTTTATATCAATAATTTTTTTTTATTTATTTTACAAATTATGTACCAATATTACCGTCATTAAAAAAAGAAACTTTAAAAATATAATCTACTCCGTAATACCACAATATTGGCCGATTATAAGACTATAACTCTTGACTATTGAATACAGTAATAAAAAATATAGAGTTATTCTAACGTTTTTAAAACTTCGACCAATGTAGTGATTGAAAATTGTACACAAACTTAGTCACAGAAAAAAGGTGAATTTATCGCTCCGGAGATTCACAAACATTGATAGTCCGACGGCTTGTTTCGATTGTAAGCGATCAAAAGTTAAGCGACAGCTGGCGCGGTCGGTAGGAGGCTGGGTGACCGCTATAGGCAAAAATTTCTTCAACGTTTCCGTGCATCTTAGGGCATGTAAATCCGTCAGTCCCGATCCTTACATAGCATAGCAATTGTTAAGCCATATCGGACGCCATTTGGATTCAGTAGCGTTTATGCCGTCACTTCCGATACTTGGATTGGCCACTACCTCCACCAATCCGGATCAGACCGTGGTGGAGTATAGCCCTGGAGCTATAGGCCCATCAATGGGTTGAAACCATTGAGAAGCTCAAGAGACATTCCGTAACAATACCGTAGCAATTTGTATAATCCTGACGTCGAGAGAGCATTTTGAACATAACAGGACTGAGCATAATGAGAGCTAGATTTTTTCTTTTTCGCAGTTTAAGGTAAAGTTTTCTGAAAAAAATAAAAGAAAAAACGTCTTAAATTCCTATAGTAGTTTTGCGTACCTACCATTTATCAAAATAATTTTAAAATGCATAATGGTGTAATCAAGAAGGCACACGAAGGATTCAATCCACAGAGATGGATATTCAGTTCAATCACAGGTGTACATGCACTCAGGCACTTGCACACATATGTCAATATACACACATATGTACAGAGTGAGAGAGAGATAGAGAGTGAGAGATGAAAACAGAAACACACTTATAAATATAGACACATATACACTCATACACAAGGAACAGCGTGGCAGAAAGACAAAAAGCACCCTGATCTTAAAATCAAATGTATCTCAGCTGAGGATAGAACAGGAGATTGGCAGATCAATAATTACCACATAAGTTACAAGGTTATTCAATTATCCAGGATTGAAAATCGAACTAAATATATTAATAAATAGGTTCCCCTCGCGGCTCTGCGCGTGTGGTACCCTAATGCTGATGTAAAATAGCCTATGCCACTCCCACACAATGAAATAAAGAAATAAAAAACACGTCAATCCGTCGCTCCGGTTCGAAGTGAAAAACTCACAAACATACAAACACACACACATACAAACACACACTTTTACATTTATAATATTAGTATGGATGAGGTAACAAAATTGTAAAGAAAAATTGCTAACTTTTATAACTGTATAATGTAAAAAATGTATAACTGTACTGCTAACCGGCGAGGAGTTCCCTTATCTGGAACTAATCCTACACATACATACATTCATGTTTAACAAAAAAATGCTTTATCATGATGGAAGGTTTATGTAAAATACGCTCTACATTGTAATAGAAAATGGGTCTATTTATGCTTGCAAAATTAGACCCCAAAAAAGCAACAATCTTATGTACAAACATACACTGCATGTTAAATAAAATCTTGTAATAAAATCATCAACTACCCACATAAATTTTAGTATTACAAACTAATTTAGGCTTCAATTTATTGTATGCTTCGAACGAGCGGAATGAACATCGTAAGTTTAAAGCTATATTTTTTGATAAAACTCTGCAAAAATGCTCAGTTTTTCGTCGAACATTTGATGAACGATCGCCGGTTGCTCTTCTAGCCGTTGTATTCACTAATTGGATTTTCGTATGGGAAATAAAAATTTGCTAATAGGGGTTCAATTCACTCATACTGAGTAGCCATAGGTGCTCACAATTGTATAAAGTGTTTGTACAAATGTATAAGCAGCTTTAGCCAATTATATTAAAATAATTTCACACCAAACTACGTAATATATGACGTGACGACATCAATAATTTAACGTAATAAAACCAAACCGTTACAATCAGAAAACGCCAGCAGCAGAACATCGATAAAATTTAAATGAAGTATAAAATTTAAGTATAATTTTAATCTGACTACGGAAGATTCTTTAAAAACGTTCCATAAACGGCACTTAATTTGAAAATTTGTTAATAAGGCATATATTTAAGCACCCTTATTAGAGCCCGATTCTCAGAAGATTTTCACCTACGCACGCACTTTATTCTCCAACCAATTAGCGTAATGGTGGAAGCAAATAGGGTACTTAAATAGAATTTACTGGTGGAAGAATTGAAAGAATGGATATATTATTCAAAGAAGAGTAGATAGCGTAATTGATTAGTCGAGCAATGCTTAAATGGGCTTAGGAAACGCTAATAAGCTCACTGACACCCATGCAAATTTGAACTGGATTTTTTCCACACAAAATTGACATGTATGGAAAAAATCCAGAACGAATTTACACCTATTATTAGATCACTAAGATAAGATAAGTGGTGATAGCCTAGTGGTTTACAATTCGGCCTCCCACTCGGGGTGTTTGGGTTCGAATCCCAGGGCGCGCACTTCTGACTTTTCGGAGTCATGTGCGTTTTAAGCATTTAAATGTCACTCGCTATAACGGTAAAGGCAACATCGTGACGAAACCTGCATACTGGGGTGTTTGCAAAACTCAAAGATGTGTGAAGTCTGCCAATCCGTACTTGACCAGTGTGGTGGACTATGCCTTTAACGTTCTCAGTCAGAGAAGAGACCGGTGCTCAAAAGTGGGCCGTGATGGGTTGAGAGAAGAATTAAATCTCTGTGTTGCAGTTGTTATGGACGTTATAGTTCATGTTCTCCCGGTACATTTTTCATCGAGTAAATTTTTCGTAATGTATTTGGAGATGTGCAAACTTTTTATCTTACAAAAAACATTTACTGTGGTAGCTAACAGACATAGCAGGGAATCAGTATCAACGGCACCTCAGGAACCATTATGATACGCAATTTCTAGGACAATGTGATCGTTAAATTATATATCATTGTTAATTATGCAACAGTAAAAAATATTTTAAGTAATCGCTAGTAAATTAAAATAAACGTCAGTATCGCTTGAACTAGTGACAGCTGACAGAGTAGAGTTGACAGTACATGTCAAAATGGACTGCGCGGAATGGATTGATCTAGGAATGAGATGTCATTGATGTTTCATACTGGAAGAGTTTTTGGATATTATCTCAGATACCGTCAGTTCTTCGTCGTGTTTCACAGACACCTCGTCACACGTCACAGACACTTCGTCGTGTTTCGAACACCTGGGTTGGCTGCTAATCCCTCCACCAATCCGCGTTGATAAACTTGGTGAGAAATGTTCTAGGCCTCCTAGTAAGAGAAGAAACACGTGTTCAGTAGTGGGCGATCAATGAATTAAGTCAATAATTGAGTACCTTTGTAACTTGATTGAATTGCCTCGCCAGGGAATCGAACTTGGGATAGCTTGCAAGGAAAGACACTTCCAACTTAAGTATAACTCAAAGAAATAATAACAGTTTTTAATTTGTTATTTTGTATAAACAATTCTAAAGACAAGTCTCAAGAAGTTAAACTTTAATCCTGAAAAGAAACACCTAGAAACTTTGAAGAGTATAATTTTATCATTGTTGAGAAGAGTAGTTATTGATTTTGTTTTTAATTGCAAGTAACTGAAATAACCTTTTTGGGGAGTATGGCCCTTGGATCCCTTCCGTCTCCCTTCCTTCATCGAATATCCCGACGTAAGGCGGGTATCCATCCTTATATCTGAGACATCATCGCCACTTTCGATTATTATCGATAGAAGCATTAACTTATTTTACGCAAAAAACCGTTTTACCGAGTGAACCGATTTTGATATTTTTTTTTCTTCGAAAGTTGGTGCTTGTTATGTGGTCCCATTTTATTTTGAGTTTTTAATTTTTCTAATTTTTTTGGTTTTGTTCTCCAGAACTTTTACTAAGTGTACTGATTTTAATAAATCAGTTTTTGTTTGAATGGAACTTGTTCTGTAATTTGGCGGCATTCCACCGTTAGTTTTTGAGTAATTATTTTTTTTTATAATATTTTTATTTTGTTATTCACTTTTTTATTGTGTGTTTGTTTGATGTTACTTTTTTTATTCGTAACTTAGTACTTGTGAGGTTGTTCCATGTTCATTGTAGTATTTGAGTTAATCCTAATTGTGCATATTTAATTGGCTATGTTGAAGCGGTGATAGCCTAGTGGTTAAGAATTCGGCCTCCTACTCGGGGGGTCCGGGTTCGAATCCCAGGGTGCGCACTTCTGACTTTGCGGAATTATGAGCGTTTTAAGCATTTAGATATAACTCGCTTTAACGGTGAAGGAAAACATCGTCAGAAAACCTGCATGCAAAACTCAAAGGTGTGTGAAGTCTGCCAATCCGCACTTGGCCAGCGTGGTGGACTGTGGCCTTAACCTTCTCTTTCAGCAATCTCTTTGGCAATCATATTCTCATTTTATTACATGTTTTAATGATTTGAAGTTGGTTTTTTTAAATAATAAAAAAATTGTATTTTATGTTACTACCAAGAAAACTGATCCTTAAATCAATTAACATAACAAAGTTAAAAACTCAATACTTTGTATAAAAGTTAGGATAGAAACGAAAATTAGATTCGGGACCGAATTATAACTTTTTATAACTGTAAAAATATTTATTCCCGACGGGAATTTCCGAAAGTGGAATCATGTGTTGAAACTCTATTCAGATATAATGACATATTCCGAGATAAGGACCGCGGCCGAAGGGACGAAACGGAAAAGTTTTCCATCGCAATTTTCCTTTTGTTATTTAAAATTAAGATTGATGTCTTATTTTCAAAAGCCTTTGAGATGTTCCACAAATATCTTTACAGGAAATTATGATTTTAACTCAAGAAGAATTCGTATTCAAATATCTTTAATATAAAATAGGAAATACAAATGGCGATGGTTCAATGTTTTGTTTACTTTAGCCAATTAAATTGATTATAAAAATTGGAAGTCAGGGGTTTTTGGGTCACGGAAAATTTAAAATTTGTATATTATTGCATAGCAGTGCTATAGTTATTTAATGTCAAAGTAAAAAAAAATAATTTCAATATTCTTTTTTAATTATAATATAATAATATTCTACTCTATACTGACCAAAGTTGGTTTACCAGAAGCTTATTAATCGTCATCTGTACAACCCATAACTACTACCCACTACTAACCACTACTAGACTGGAGTCACCTCTCACAATGTGAGGGGTACAGGCCAAAGTCCACCACGCTGGCCAATTCCAAATCGGTAGACTTCAGAAACCTCCGAAAACTTTATGGAGACCTCTCAGGAGTACAGAGAGAGCAGAGATGAGTGAAAACCCATGATGTTTTCGTTCACCGTAGCAAATGATAATCAACTTCTGACGCCTATGTTTATTGTAATCACGTAGCTGTTCAATATTTGTTAAATAAATTTTAATGTACGTGTGAGAAATTTCTCACAAGTGACAATTATAAAGAGAATCTCAAACCAGAGACGCGAGCAGGGTTTGAACCTAGGACCTTCCGTTAGGGATATCAATGTTCAACCAATATGGCTGTCATTCATCTTATACTTACTTATGGTAATATTATGTTAATTATTGTTGATTAATATTATTAAGATTTAGTTAGTATTATTAAGATCAAGTTAATATTATTAAGATATTTATGTTAATATTAATAAAATATTTATATTAATATTATTAAGATATTTATGTTAATATTATTAAGATATTTATGATAATATTAATAAGATATTTATGTTAATATTATTCATCTACGAATATTAATATAATTTAACGAAGAAGTCGCCCCTTGTTCCGACCTCATGTTTTCCATTAAAGCGTTGATGTGTACCTTGCATTAGTGTTAGGACTGAGCTTCGTGGACCAAGTTATAAGAATAAAATCATTTTGTATAAAAATTGTTTACGACACCCGCGTAGCATTAATAAATAGGAGGTTATTTGTTTACCCAAACTGTATTCTGTGTGGCAAAGTTAATTCAGGTCTGTTTAGTGGCTTTTTATCGAAAATCAAGACTTCAATACCAAATCTTTTGGTGTAAGAACTACTGCTATTTTTTTATATACTATTGATTATATTAACTGCAAAATATTTAAAATATTCTTCAGACCGAATCATATTTCATTTCACCTGTTGCTAATAGATGGCGTTACAAAAGTTGTTTTTTAATTATTTTTTTATTTTATTAAAATGTATGGAAAGCCTATTCTTTCTAATGGCTCAAGTAGAGGCCACGTTTTCACTGACGACCTGAAACATAATATTTTTATTTTGTTTTGGAGAGTGTGCGCAGGAATTACACGATTTAATTCCTCTACCAATGTACCACAGGACACACCCTGGGTATCCATCCTTACACCGTAGATATCCCTCCGTTCAAGTATAATGTAGATGTCTTCAAGTCAAAAGTGAATGGGCTTCTTCTAACTTAATGCGCTTTACCATCTAATACTACATCGCCACTAACGATCAGGTGGGATTGTAGTCAAGCATTAACTGAAAATATGTAAAAAACAATTGCTGTTGCCAGAAAGACAGAAAACTACAATATTACAGTAATATTAAATATTAAATATTATTACAGTAATATTAAATATTATTACAGTAATATTAAACATTAAATTCCATTATTCACGAACGCTTCAGTTTATAGCATAACACCCAACGTTATTGGTGAAGAATGAGATACTTTGTCTTTATAAATTGTATTATCTTCCTCTCAAGTTAAAATAAATATAGCTCTTACACGTCAAAGAAAGAAAAGTATACACGAAAAACAATTTGCTTCTTTTATATTTCAAATAATGTGTGATGGGCCGAAATACCATAATATGTTTTTGAGAAAATATTTCCTTAACAAATTTTTACTTCCAATTACATAGATAACAAAATGAGAAAATACGCATTGTTAGGATAAACCCAAAATCTACTCGTCTAATTTAAATAGAACCAAATAACACCTTTTGAATCAACCAAGAATCATCAAAATCTGTTCATTCAATAGAAACTTATGAGGTACAATTCCAAACTGCAATTTCTAAGACTAGCCCACTCAAAAGCAGAAAAAAACAAACAAATGTACAAAGCTTCTAAAAATATTAGTATTCGATGTTAACCCCCAAAATTATTTTAACCAAACACTTTTGATAAACAGACATCAATACATGTGTATTGTGAGCAGATATTTAACTGCCCTACTAATAAAACCTCTATGGAATCATTAAAGAACGTTGCCCGAAAACAAAAACAGTTAGAAACCCAAACGTCATTAAAATATGAAATCCAACTCATTAATGGTGAAAGTTATATTGTTCCTAACAATGTTAACTAAGCCGATTTATCCGAAAATTCTCTTTAACCAATTAGACATTCGACCTTTAATGGATAATCTAATAGGATTTAACTGTATTACTGCGTTGATAATGCTAATGTGGTCATACTGAGTAGTCAAGACAAATCAAATGTCAGTTCCCATTCAATTACCATGTAAATGTCTTCAAGTCCCGAGTGAATATGGTTTTACTAAGTCAGTGCGTGCATCGAAGACTCTTTCAGCGTTTACTATTAGGTGTGATGGCAGTCAACCGCTAACTTGAAATTTAAAAAAGTTATCGGGAACGTTAAGCAACAGAAAATGCGGTCAGAAATTACATGGGTGACCGTTAGAGGCACATTTTAATGAGTGCTTATGTGCTTGGAATGGAAATAAAAGCTGCCTGTCCTAGATGTTAATCCAGTATTATGCTTTAAAAGTCTCTGGGTAAAAAAACGAACTTTTCAAATTCCTGTCACTAATCTGCATCAGCGTGGTGGAGTAAGAGGCGCACAAAATCAGCTGCCTGGTGGGCAAGTCAGGGCTTTGCGGAAGGATTCTCTGGTTCTGAAGCCCTTCTGGCTGGCTGCCACGTGCTTAAATCAGCCGAAAAACCATTCTTCGTGTCGCGGCTTGAAAGCCAGTTCTTCACTTTTTCTTCCCGTCAATCACTCATCCATTTCCCATTCTTCTTCTGTCTCCCGTCCTGAAGGTACTCAGCGGGTATCTTGGTGTCTTTATTAATCCTGGTAGCTTCACCGATGTAAACTTCGCTTGTTTATTTCTCTTCTCCGGCACGAACATCCATAATTTCCTTTCTGGCAATGCGTAATAAACACCTCAGCCTGGTACTGCTGCGAGGCGGCGATAAGCACTCACCATCATGTAACTCTTCTGCTCGTTAGCCTACTTATAACAAAAAAAAACGGGAAAATATGTCCATGCTTTCTCAATAACAAAAACGCAGGTATATGACCTCGACGACGTGTTAAAGTTACAACAAAGAACAATATAAAATTCTGGTAAAAAGGCAGCGACAAAGTTTCTAGAAAAATGAAAAGTGGAGTTGAAACATTGCGAAGATAATATTTCGTACTGGCGTGTTCTTATCGCAGTTCTCTTACCGAAACAAAACTATTTAAAGTTAGATTGAGTTTGGCCAACTATGTTATATGTTATTAAATAGGTAATGCTAAAGAGTTCTAATTTTTTTAGTTCTATGAGGATCGTAGGATTAAAGGCATCAGAAGTGGAAGTGGTACGTACCACCAAGCGATTAAGTTCGAAATGATACCTTTATTTTACATGAATATAATGTAATTCTTTAATAAAATATTGTTTTTCTTATTTACAGTTATTGAGTTTTATGATAATTAATTAACTAGGGTCCGCCCGCGGCTTTGTCCGCGTGGTATGTTGACTAAAAGTGATCTATGTGTTATTTCAGAGTACATTCTATCCCTTTACTAAATTTCATTCAGTTCTATTCAGTTGTTTTTGCGTGAAAGAGTAACAAAGATCCATACATCCGTCCATATGACTTTGTATTTTTGCACTACATATCGTTATAAATTCGATATTGAAAAAATTAAATAACACCTTCCTACCCCGATTTTAACCCTTTCTACCGTTTTTCCGCAAAAAAAGCAGGCTGTATTTTCTCTCAAGTTTTATTATACCTCCGTAAAAGTTTCATCACAATCGGTTAAGTAGTCAGGTGTGAAAAGGTTACAGACAATCAGACATAGAACGCATGTATAATATTCGTTAGGATTAGATAAAATATTTTTAAAACCGTTAGGGGTTCTTATGAAAACATCGGTAATTCAACCCATAAGGCGAGAAAAAATGCTAAAAATTCTTTGTAACACGTAAGCTGCGGGAACTATTGACCGTAGAGCAAAGTGATGTACTACAGTTTTATAGTGAACATGTTATCAAATATACAAGTAAATCCCACTCACCATAAGTAACTGTTACAGTTATGTCACCATAACTATTTTTTTGTAACTTAACTTTTTTTGTAACTACAATAAAACTCAGTGTCTCTTTTCTGTACATTGAATATTTTTTCAAAATTTTGATAAGGGGACACTCTTATATCGAGTTAGAGCATGAAATTTTTCTTTAAATTATGGTCTTTTTGTCCGTCTGTCTGAACGTATATCACGTGAAAACCTGTGGACAGATTTTGATGAAACTTGGCAGAGTTATAACTTATATAACGAATTAACGTTAAGAATACTTTTCATCCCGAATAACTCTAAGTTTCCCCTGGGATAGGGGAAGAAAGTTTGTATGGAATTTTTCTTAAATATCCTCTGATTTTCTTAAACTTTGCAACAAACGTTCCGTATTAATAACAATTAAATATATGTTTCTCAATAAAGGCAAAATAATTAGAATATTTGGAAATATTCGATTCAAGCTCCTGTGATACGTGCATCTGTTTACCTTGAATTTGAAATTTCATATCTCCAATATAGAACCTTTAAAATAAATCCAGCGTTTCTCAAATTTTTTCCTATGAAGCATAGAACAGGGGGAAGTCAAAAATACCTCTTAATCTATTTGTTACTAAGAATTTCTTTTCCAATTCCACAATTGACAATTGATGTAAGCGAAGCTGGCACAGCTAGTTGTATACAAACTAGTTTTTTCTTTAAACTAGAAGTTCTTTCTTCGTGTTTATTTACTCGTAACACACTTAAGAAGATCATAAGCTTAGTTAAAGACCGGGTTCTAATCTACTGATTCAATTGTAACTGTAAACTAAGTACGGGTAAGTCTATTGATGTCAAATGGCCTCCTTGTATGTTCTAAGGCTTTTCTTGCATTATTAACTTTAGTTGAATTGCAATTGGATGGTTGTATTCATTGATTATAATAGATAAAGCAGTTATTTTTGTTTTTAAATATAAATAAATTAATAACAAATAATAATAATTAATATAAATTTATTTGGACAACTCACACACGGACATCTGATCCCAAACTAACCGTCAGCTTGTACTATGGTGATCAGACTACTGATAAACGTACATATATATTTTTACATACGTACTTCTATAGATATTTACACCCAGACACACAGAAAAAACATTCCTGCTCATCACAGAAAAGTTTGACCTGGATGGGAATCAAACCCTCGACCTTTGGTGTAGCAGTCAGGTTCGCTGACCACTAGACCAACCGAAATTGAATGTAGGCATCGAACAGGTTTAAGGCATAAACCCTGCGTCGAGCACGTGTCATTTAGAAAGTTGTGTGTGTTTCAGAACGTCTGCGGGATTAGTTAATTTGTATTATAATGTTTTTTTTTAATTCTACATTCAAGAGCTATGCAAATCCGTAGGACAGGAAAGACATCTCCCTTCTGAATGCCAATTTGCGTGGTGATATCTTCGCATAATATAAGTAGGGTACGCGACCCTTTTCAAATCTTTATTGATATCTTCCAGATACCGTTAGAGATGATTGTGCGAGTGATACGGTGATATATAGCTGTCTCACTTCTTTTTAGCTCTTGTTCTTATGACGTTATAAACGTGGTTAATTATTTCTTATAAAGACGTGGTAAGGGCAGCTCCCCACGGTTTTACGACTAGCCTTGACGCACTATGGGAAGAGAGCGTTTATTCGTGATAGCCGTGTACGCCCTATTCTTTATAAATATAAATCACTTGCTGTGCCCCACGGTTTCATTTGAAGAAAGAACATACTAAGCTCCTAAAAAGAACAATTTCTTCCGTTTTTACACATTTCTTAATAATGTTAAGCTTCTATTGGTTTTGGCATGATGTTAAATAGACTTTTAGCATTCCTCAGTACAAAAACTATCCAACACGAAAAGATTTCTTCAAATTCGAATTAGTACTTCCTGAGGTTAGGCGTTCAAAGAAACTCTTCAGATTTATAATACTAGTATAAATTTTTTAATATGTACTTATAAATATTATTGAACTTTTCAAAAATGTCTACAATCTTAAGGCTAACACAGACGAAAAACGAATGACGCGCCATGGGAATATTGGTTCAGTACGAAGCCGTTGATCGTCCGCAGAAAAACGTATAGTGGGAAACCGCTTCAATGTAAACAATAATTTATGTGTAAATATTTGCTTTCTTCATTCTTTATCATTTCCATTGAAAACATTTTAAGAGCATTGTTATAAAGACACGTCTTATCGAATTAATTTATTTGTAAAACAAAGTTATATACAATATTCAAGAGAAACATCATTTTCCTTGTTCTTTCAAGATGTTTTACCTTATTTGTCAACAACATTTATGACAGTGGAATATTTTAACATGAGTGACCTTTTTTAATGTCAATACGTTTTTCTGAAATGTTTAGTAGTTTCAAACAGAGTTTGTTTATACGAAGAGGGAATATCTTTGTTTGAAGCGAAACTACTGAAACAGTTGGGCCGATTTGAAAAATTATTTGCGATTAAAATTCTTCATTATATGTAAACATAGACAATAATTTTTTTTCAGTCACTAAAGCTTTAACGACCCTTAAAGGGTCTGCATTAAAACTTCTAAAATGTAACTTGTGTTAAAAAAATAACAAAAAATAACTTATACCTTTTACCATCAAAGACTACGTCGCCAGTTACCATCAGGTGGTTTCGTAGTCAGGCGCTATCTTATTGAAAATTAAAAAAAAACTGAAATTGTTGACAATAGAGCAAAGTGATGTACTAGAGGATAAGGATGTTTACAGGACATAAATATCTCTACAAGTAAGTTCCTGATATCATATTATGTCTAACTGTTACATTTATGTCACAACTAGGGTCCGCCCGCGGCTTCGCCCGCGTGGTATGTTCATAAAAAGTAGTATATGTGTTATTTCAGAGTATAATCTATCCCTTTATCAAAATTTCATTCAGTTCTATTCGGTAGTGTTTGCGTGAAGGAGTAACAAACATTCATACATCCTCACAAACTCGCATTTGTAATATTAATAGGTGTAATTTTTTATTGGGAAAAATTTTGTGGACTAAACTCACACTAAACTCAGGAACACAATATATGCACTACACAGAGTGAAAGGGAGATTAGTGCAGGAGGATTCTTC
>DWJZ01005307.1:0-14219 GCA_018249125.1 Asbolis capucinus | reverse complement strand
CAAAATTATGAAATCTAATAAAACTTATTCCAAGTTGGTTTTCTTAACCATGAATAAGTTAGCCCTTGACTACGATCCCACCTGAAAGTAACTGGCCATGAAGTCTTTGATAGTAAAGCGCACTAAGTAGGTGCCTATTCACTCTTGATTTGAAGACATTTACATTGTTATCAAACGGAAACACCGTCGCGGGCAACTTATTCCTGTTATTCGCGGTATGGTAAATAAAAGACGAGGCGAAACGCGTCGTTCGTACTGACGGGATGTTAACGACGAAGGGATGGATATCCGCCGTGCGTCGACTCGTTCGATGATGGAATGGTGCCAGGGAATTAAATTGTGCAGTTTTTACACTTTCCTATAGTCAAACTATGCCATCGCTTCAACAAATACCTATGGTGAGTCTTGGCATAAGAAGCGGCAAGAAACTCCCAAGGAGTTTTTTTTTTTCACCTCACAGTTACAGATAGCACTTAATTCTACTACTTAAATATTATTCGGAAGGCCGGTTGGTCTAGTGTTAAGTGAATCTTACTGCTACATTACTGGTCATGGGTTCGATTCCCACCCAGGTCAAACTTTTCCGTGATGAGCAGGAATTTTATTCTGTGTGTCTGTCTGTGTACTGTCCCTAAACTAACACATAGTGTAGAATCAGATGACCGTGTGTGAGTTGTCCTGAGATATTCATACTCAAACACACACTCACACGCACACTCACACTCACACGCACACGCACACGCACACTCACGCTCATACTCATATTTATATTAAACTATCTCTCAAAGACATAAAAGCTGGCACAGAACATCTGTAGTAACAATATCCTGCAACTGCAGAACTTGTTACAAATAACTCAGAGTCACAGTGACTAAGATCCTGACATATTTCACAGTTCTTCGAGACTTTCCGAATATTGATCAGCTGAATCTCTCACCGCACTGCCAGATGCTCACCGAATATTACTTTCGAATAAATCTGCTGAACTTGTTACACGAACGACTCACTCTATATTCGTATCATTCTTATTTCGTGCTGTGGAATGTTGATACCAACTGAGAATTATTTTATTAGCTGCGGTTTTTCTTGACTATTGAAGTCTATTTCTAACTCTCTTTAAATTACTAGCCCGCTACTGAACACAGATTTCTTTTCGTGATTAAAGAGACCTAGAGCATTCTCCACCACGCTTTTCCAGTAGGTTTGCAGAGGTTGCTGAAATTTCGAAGAAAATTCCAAGGCTCAGAAGTTTTTATGTTAGAAAAGGCTTCTGACTTGATTTGACGATTGTTATTTAAGGATAAGAAACGGAATCAGCGGCTTTACGTGCCCTTTGAAGCACGGATGCGATCATGATAGCCAATACCGCGCTCGATATTACGTTATTTGATCACGTAAGATGTTTAATGTCCCCGGGTTATGAACGCTTCAACTGGAACCCAACTCCGGTATTTTGACTAACTTCCGCCCGCGGCTTCACTTACGTTCAGGTACATTACTTAAAAGTAGCCTATTTTTTATTCCTGACTATTGTCTATTTCTGTGCCAATTTTCATTTACATTAGCTATTGCGAGAAAGAGGAACAAAAATCCATCCATTCTCATTAACTTTCATATTTATAACTAGTATCTCGCCGCGCGGCTTTGCGCGTTATAGGTACATTTTAATAGTAGCCTATGTAGTATCTACGTGCCGAATCACATCTAAATCGGTTCAGTAGTTTTTGTGTTAATGTAACGAACATCAATTCTCACAAACTTTCACGTTAATAATATTAGTAGTATTTCCCGTTGGACTGGACAAAAACCAACCTAGTCTGTTCGTTATAAATTAATAGGTATCACTTAGAAATTTAATAAAAAGAATACAAAAATCTATAGTTATTATTCTTTCAAGAAAGTTGTACAAAGCAAATTTGTATGTAACATCTGTGAACATAAAATCTAAGTTAGTACAAAGCTAGCTTCAAATGACTTTCTTTGTAAGCAGGTATGTGTTTATTTAGCCAACGATCTTCTGGAGGTGGTACTGAATAACAATCGGCTTTGTGTGTTATTTATTTATGAGTTCACAGTCGGCGCCGCGGCTCCTGTGCTTCGGAAGTTTTGAAGAGAATTGAACTTCTTCACTAATATTATAAATAGGAAATTTGGATTTGTTTATTTGTTTGAGGAGAATAGGCTTAGAAACTACTGGGCAAGAGAAATCTTTAACCATTAGAATCCCACATTATCTCTCATGGAAATAGGCATAAAATATTTTCATAAGCGTTAGAGGTCTGTGTAAAAACTTCGATAATATAACGCCAACGTGTGAAAAAACTCCTTATATCGTGCACGCTGTGGTAATTGTTGACAATACAGCAAAGTGATGTACTACAGTTTTATAAAGGACATCAATATCTAAAAACAAGTCCGCGATACCGTATGTCGAAGTAGTAAAATTATGTCACAATAACTACTTTTTTCTGGTTACTGGTTCTTCCGAAGCGAAGTCAGTGCAATTTAAGTTAACATATAATCATCTTAGCTTAAATTAAATACATGTACTGTTGGTTTAGTGGTTAGCAAAGTTGAGTGCCAAATTGGATGTGGGTTTACATCTCACCCAGAACAAACTTTTACAAGAATGTTTGTTCTGTATGTTGGTGTAAAAATATTTACAAAGTAATATATTTTAAAGTACATAATGTATTGTCTCGTATATTCAACTGTTAACGAATTTCGACGCAAGCTGTCAGAGCTACGTGGCCCTGTGGGAATTGGTCGGACTATCGAAGCAGTGAAGAGATTTATTAATGGCCAACTGTTAACAATAACAACTAGAACCGAACACCTTCACGTTCCTTCTGAAGCACGGAAGCACTCATAATATTTTTGCCACCAGCGGTCACCCATCTTCCTACCGACCGCGCCCGCTGTTGCTTCATTTGTTTGATCGCTTAGGATCAAAATAGACACCGAGCTGTCAGCGCTCAATAAATTCAGGTTGGGGAGAAAAAATTTTACGACTTGTTTCCCCCTACTCCCTTCTACCATCGAACGACACGACACACTTATCCATCCTTATACTGTGGCATCGCTCCGGTACGAACGACCCGCTTCGCCTCGTCCTTCTTATGGTGAACCAAAGGATTGAAATAAATTACCAGCGGTTGTGTTTCGGCTGTATTATACTCAATTATAATGTAAATGTCTTCAAGACAAGAGTGAATAGGCTTCTTTAAGTTAATGCACTTTACCATCTAAGACTACATCGCCACTGACCATCAGGTGGGACTGTAGTCAAGCATTAACCTATGAATCGTAAAAAACAAGGATTAAGTACTTTAGTACTCAGTTCAATAAAAGTCGCATAATATTCTGAATATGTTTTTTTTATTTTAAAATATCATAAAATGATATTAACATCTTAAGATTAACATTGATAAATAGTACGTCATGCTATTAAATGGGTTAAACCTGACATATACATATGTTTATACAAACACATCATTGTCAAAGATTATTGTCCACATATATTAAAAGTTTATAATTTAAACAGCTAAGCAAAATAAACAAAATTATAAAATTGTAAAAAAACAATAATGATTAATTTATACCATTTTAGATACATATACAAAGTAGGTATTGTCATTATACAATATTGTCATACTGTATAATAGATATTACATCATATTTTTTCAATAAAATTGTTCGGCTACAAATAATATATATTTGGATATAAAATGTAATGATTTACTAAATGAATCATTAAAACATTACTACGAAACTACGCTTAGAAATATAAGACATATATTAATATTATTGTCTTTTATTATTACCTTCATAATAATCATCACAAAAATTACAATGAACTAACAAATTACAATCAAAAATAGAATTTAACTTTTATACATCACATTAAAATGTTATTTAAAATTACATGCATAAATTATAATCTTACTCTTTATTTATTTGAAAATGAAGCAAAAATACCCAATTATACATGGATTATACGCTTTGAAAACACTATTAATACAATAAAATATTATTAAATTTAAATGAAAATGTATAATAAAATCACGTCACAAAGCAGTTGATTATAAAATGCTTTTTATACAATTATACATCACATAACCCTAAGACTACATAAATTCTTTCTCGTCTCTTACACCGTACATATCGTATATGATCTCTCGAAGTTAAAACGACTTCATATTCTACATTTTAATAAGTAAATTAACTTCAATGAGCCGAATATGTTACGGTATACCTATTCGGAAGACAAATTTATTATTCAAATATTATTCTAAAATGGTATCCCGACAACCGGTCTAATATTTTCAATGACATTTTTACTCATGCTTTTATTGTCTTGTCATCTATTCGGGTTTAAGAGCCGTATTAATTAATTAGTGTTATTTTATAGAGTAAATTAATGACCTTAGTGGCTGTTTGAAAAATCAATAATCTTCACCCATTAATTTTTATGAATATAAAAACTGCGAGATTAATTTAATATATCTTTATATATTTTATAAAATATCGATTTACCCAGTCATTTTCAATATTGTTTCTTACACATTTCACTCTAAAGTTAATCTGAAAATGGTTGATTATTATATTTTTATTTTTTTTCTTAACTTTTTCAGTAAATCGTTATTTCATTGTGCAAGATTTATCTCAGATTGTTTGGTGGTACCATTTTTAAGAATATTCATTATAATATTAATAATGATATTAATATTAATAAATTTATTAGCAAATCATATAAAGTAATAGATTACACAAATATTATAAACATTTGTAATACAGCTCTTAAAATACAAAAAGTTATTATTGTCATCAGAGATTTAAAATTACCCGAAAAAAATAATAATTTTAAGACAGGAAAATGATTGCAGTACAGTATAGTTAGGATATTAAATATTTAATTTTTTAAATATACAATTCAAAAACATAATATGAAAAGATTTCAGTGGTTAAAGAATCATGGCAAAATGTATACAATGAAAAAATAAATTAATTAAAATTTACAACATTTTAAAATACTTTTTAATATTAATTAAATTTCAAACAATTTTCTAACATAATTATCATGAGATTAAAATATATTCAAGCTTCCAAAATGATATTAGAATATGTGTTTTATTTGTTAATGTTATCTAATTATACATCATGCTGAAATATTTTTTTGTATAAATGATAGAAAAGGCTTATCACACAAGTGATTTGAAAATATATCTCTTATTTGACAACTGAATATATTACGAAAATATATCCAACAATAATACAAAAATTAATACCAAAATAACAAAATATTGTTAGTTTATAACTAAATATAATGTTATGATTTTGCCACAATTCTCTAAGTGATTACAGTCTACATACATGATAGCTTCAGTACATTCATAATATATGTTGGTCTGTCAATATTTTATTTTATTGTCATTTAATTTTACATTCTCATACAAAATATTACTAACAATTTAATCTTAGCACTAATCACTAAACCGATTTAGGTACGGTTATAACAGTAGGTAGGTATAGTTTTGCTTTATTTTGCTGTAATTGGATTGAATTTTGACAACATTAGTATTCGAGTCATTTGATTTTCAATTGAATTCGTTTTAATCTATAATTATTAATATATATTTACATGGAAAAACAAATTCTTGCCTTTGAACAAGAAAATCAATACGAAAATGCACAGTCCTAAACACTTGATGAATATTATATTTTATCTCCATATAATTTAAAAAAAAATTACATGAAATTTTATTCATTAACGTTATCCACCTGTTTAATATTTTTTACAAAAAAAATGCGAGACAACTTCAAAATTAATTAAGAAATTATTATTTTGGAAAACAATTTTAACTGTTTTATTATATTTGATAATTGTAAAATAATTGGATATTAGATATAATATGGCCATTTTGTATTGTAGTGGTATTGATTTAGTAGTATCGGTACCAGTTCATACCTATTTTTATTCGTCGGTTTTTTTATGTAGATTTAAAAGCGCATCTAGTGAAAACATACATAACTTGGTATTTATATTTTGACAAAATCCTCCATAGATCACAAACATGCAATTATAAGTTCAAATTGTTAACCGCCGTATACTTTAAAAATGTAAGATTTTTATTACAATTTAGAACTTTGATATGGTATAATCGATATTTGAAAATTGTGATTTTTTTTTAATTTTTATTCGATCTGATTATTGTGTAGACTTAAGTTGTAAACCCATTTTAATATTTTATTGTCTTTAACACTAAAACACCTTATTTTAAAGCTGATATTTACTAACCAAATGGTTATGATTATGCTTTACACAACGATATCAACACGAGAATGTCGACTAAATTGTTCACAACAATCCATCAAAAATGTAACAGCCATGGTTCCATCACTAACTACAGCTAATAAAAAATGTAAAAAAATGTTTAACATTAAATTCTATATAACGTTTATTATTAAAATAACGAAGAGTGTAGCAAGGGGAGTTTTTTTTGCTTGATTGTTGTACGTATGGTATAGGGGTGGGCCTGAGGGGCGGATCTTTTCTGTGCGCTGAGCATATTCATTGTGAGTATTATTTGGGTGTGTGTTTATATTATACAAGTTCAAAGCATTATTTGGCTCCAGTCGTCTGTCTCCTTCTAAGGAGTTCTTGTATGTACGATCCAGTTGTTTCTTGAGATGTCGTTTCGGTGGGCGAGTTGTTGTTGATGTCGTTGTTGGCCGCTGAGTTGTTGTTGTCGTTGTAGTTGTTGTTGTTGTTGTCGTTGTCGTTTTCACCGGCGTTTCTGTTGATAATAAAATTGTAGAAGTTCAGTGTGTTGTTACGTTAGTTATTTAAAATACGACTTATAATGAAATCGAACAATAATGAACTGAGAAGATATTATATACAGGGTGGTTGATCTAGTGGTTAGTGAACCTGACTGCTACACCGAAAGTCGTGGGTTCGATTCCCACCTAGGTTAAACTTTTCTGTAATGAGCAGGAATGTTTTTTGATAAAAAATATTGTATATGTTACTCCAGACTATAATCTATCCCTGTAGCAAATTTTATTCAGATTTGTTCAGTAGTATTTGCTCGAAGGAATAACATCCATCCATCCATCCTCAAAAACCTTAGCATTTATAACATTAGTAGGATAACACACATAAAATACAGTCCAATTGAGAACCTCCTCATTTGAAGTGTGTAAATATATAACAAATATCTATATCATATTAATATTGAATTTTAACAAACGGCAACCTTAGCCAAACTTAACAGAAGATATCCACCAACCCGCACTTGGCCAGCGTGGTGGACTATGGGCCGAACCCTTCATTGTGGAACAATTATGGGTTGGAATGATGATGAACCAGAGATTAAAAATCCTTACCTTTCAGTGTAATGTAGCCTTCAGCTCTGCCGTAGGCATTAGCAGCGGAACACGTGTAGTCTCCGAAGTCACTCTTCTTTAGCCGAGTGATGGTCAAGTGCATCTTCAGAGTATACGATGTGTCTCTATCCAGTTCTTCTGATATCAGGTATTTCGAACTATTCAGTAATTTCACACCTGTGTGAATAAACATAAAATATCAATACATATATTAAATAAAATTTGTGCCCGCAGCTTCGCCTATGTGACAAGTATTTTGATAAAAAATACCTATGTATTATTTCAAACAACTGCCTGTCCCTCTCTTAAATTTTATTTAGATCCGTTCAGTATGTATTACTTGAATTTACAAACATCCATCCATCCATCCTGAGAAACTTTCACATTATATATAATGTTAACAGAACTAGCTGTCAGTTTGCAGATATTATAATAAGTTATAAATTGTGTATTTCAGCTAAACGTTTATAAATATATAATATTTTTTTTATAATTCTAAAATAAAGTCAGTGAAAGTCACGTTAAAATCGTTCAAACCGTTCCAGAAATTAGCCGGAACAAACAGACAGTCAGACACGTTTTTTCATTTGAGATAACATACTATGGTGAATAACATAGCCAATTTTTAATCAGTATTGATACTACGCAAGTGAAGCCGCGAGTGAACCCTAGTAACTTATAGAAAGAACACAATTTATGGACAGACACTGTAGGTACAGCTGAATGAAATAATTGTATTATATAGTTGAATAATATTTTTATCACATGTTTGTTATTAATATTGGAAACCTAACAGAAAGCCGATGATGGATGTCTATAGCAAATTTTAGGCATTGCTTTCAAGTTTTTCTTCTTTTTTATATAAATTTCTTTTAAATATATTTAATTAATTTGTTAATTGATGTAGGCATTGTTAATTTTTGAGTTTCGTTAAATGAGCCATTGGTTCCTAAAACGATATAAATATCATATCCACAATAAATATTTCACTAATAAAAGGAAGCTGTTGAAATCTCAGGTCCTAGATTATCTTCATAATCACAACTTCGCACCGACAGCCTGACGCTGTGAACGAGGGTCACTGGAACGGGAGGTACATAGTTCGAATCCTGCATCTATAATTTCCAAAGTTAATTTATGACAGGCCGGTCGGTCTAGTGGTTAGTGAATCTGACTGCTACACTGTAGTTCGTGGGTTCGATTCCCACCCAGGTCAAACTTTTCTGTAATGACCAGGAATGTTTGTTCTGTGTGTCTGAAAATATCGATATAAGTATGTATTTAAAAATTAATATGTATGTTGATCAGATTTCAGATCACCGTTGTACAAGCTAACGCTTAGTTCGGGGTCAGATGGCCGTGTGTGAGTTGTCCACAGATATTTATTTATTTAAAGTTGTCCATATTAGAAGTTAATTATCACTTGCGACGTTAAAGGAAAATGTCTAGAGGAAACTTGAGAGTTCTCTCGTAGCAGGTGATAATCGACTTCTGATACGTACATAACTTTGAAAATTATAGGTGTATTCGGCAGGATTCCAGGACCTCCCAGGAACACAATTCGAGAGACTAATGCTCTAACTACTAGGCTATAACTGTTGTATGTATAAACTTTTTTTCCCATAAATAAATTAGCGTTTGACTACGATCCCACCTGATGGTAAGTGGCGATGAAGTTTTCGATAGTAAAGAGTACTAACTTAGTAGATGCCAACTCATTCTTGACCTGAAATTTACATTGTAATCAAACGAAAACACCAACGCGGTCAACTTATTCCAGTCTGAGTGATAAAAACGAGGCAAAACGCCACATTCGCACCGACGATGAAAGCAATAACTTACCAAAATCAAGATAGTTGAGAGCCTGCGACGTTCCTTTCTGCCACGACGTCAGGGACTTCGGTGATGACTCGACGTAGCAGGTCAGAGTGACGTGGCCGTGGTCGTTATCCAGAGGCCTCATCAGCACCGGTGTCAAAACCCGGATGAGCGGTTTAACTAGCACAACATAATAAAATAAGTGACTATAATATTAAAAAACTAAAAATACAGCCAGCATCAGACCTCTCATCACATCCTCGTCTCCAGTTGACCATAGGACACATTAAGACGAATCTATTGAGCTCAATCATGACGGGCTTACTAGTCGCCACCCAGTTACTATAAAGTGATCCGTCTGATCGTTTGCCTGCTTGTAACTTAAAGAAAGATTCTTAAAAATATTTAAAAACACAAGCTTCAATTATAGATCCATAATACAAAGAAACTCACAAAATTTTATAATTATATTGTTAACCTTTGAGGAGTTCCCTTGTCTGGAGCCAATCCTGAACGTAGTCAGGTCATGCTTGTCATAAAAATGCATTGTCATCAGGATGCAAAACGTAGCGTAAGAGGAAGTGAGCCTAATTAAGCTTGCAAGATTTGGCCCGTAACAAACAAATATACTAACATACAAACATACATTGCAAGTTAAAAAATGAAAATATATCATTACTTAACAAATATAAGGCACAATAATTATTGTACGTACAGTTGTGACATTTCACAGACATCCGATAGTTTTCAAGTTACTTTCAAATTATACAACACAAGGTCTGTGGTCTCCTTTTGCGAAAGGATGTAGTCTCCTTTTGCGAAACCATCATGGTAAATAAGGAGACCGAGAAAAGAGAAGGCCGATCCTGATCGGAGACGACGCAGCCGATAAAATGACATCGAGATGTAAAGGCTGTACGCAGGGGAGACATCAGTGCGATCCCGAAGCCTCCTCCGTTTACACCGAGTAGCTTGCGAGGGTTTTTAATGGGTAAGAATCCCACATCACCCTATTGAGTATCTTAAAAATTCCCTCTCGAGAAAAAAAAGGTTTCTGTTGAAATTTTTCTTCACTTATAAAACATTGAAGTTTTTTTTCCGTTGATATTTTTTAACGAATACCGTTGGGAATATTAAACAAAAATGCAAACGGACTTTTACGATCTCTATACAGCATCTACGCTTTCGTCGGTCGATGTCTCTTAAGTTTTAAGAAAATCATGTACAGCAGGGGTGAGCAAGCTGCGGTTTTTAAATTTGATTTTTTATGCTTAGAAGGTCAAACACTGTGTCAAAACAAAATAATACAACATAAAAAATTTTGACACGAAAATTGAGCAAATATATAAAAACATTACATTTGCATAGTAACTCTAAACCGTCAAGTAGATTTGATTAACTATAAATAATGCAAAATATTGCTCACAGCGTATGCACAGCGTTGGTCCATAAAGGAAACCTGTAGTAGTCAAGGATTAAAAAGGTTATACAATGGTGTCATGATTAAAAACAGCATTAAGAATAACCGAAGTCTTCAAGGTCTGGTACGAGGTTATCGTTGAACAGCGCCTGATTAGATTGAACGACTAAAGGAAACCATACTTCCGATCTCTATTAGGTCGGGTGTGCGGTAACAGGATTAAATAAACGCAGGCGATTGTATGACGTATACACTAGATTGTTCTAGAAGCTTCTGTTCTTTCTTTGAAGAGGGCTAGTTGGTAGTGATCATGTGAAGCGAGGGGCCCAGGTTTTATTCCATTTTGATATGCCTTTTGATATTCGTATTCCTTTGTGCCACACAAGAAGGTGTGACAACGGCAATGTCGTCATAAGATGGCGACAAAATATTCCTATTATTTTCATTTAATGTGGTGGCTGGCTTCAACCCATTAATAGCCTACTACTGAGCTGGTCTCGTCTTATACTCCAATGCGAGTTGAAAGGGTTAGTGCCAAGTATCGGAAGATTTATGCCATCCGAAAGCCTCCAACTTGGCTTAAAGATTGCTAACAATAACCGGGACCGATGGCTTTACGTGCCCCTGAAGGACGAAAGGGCTCATGCAATGTTTGCCACTAACGCTCACCCATCGTCCTACCGACCGCGCCCGTTGTTGATTAACTTTTACGATCGCCTACAATCAAAAGCCACCGGACTATGAACCCTGCAAGGCACGCTTTAATATGTACTTACAAAAAAAACATTATTGCATTGCTTCTAGAATGAAATGGAACGCGACACATTTTTAAATTTGCATAAATT
Organism: Asbolis capucinus; assembly: GCA_018249125.1. Taxonomy (NCBI): domain Eukaryota; kingdom Metazoa; phylum Arthropoda; class Insecta; order Lepidoptera; family Hesperiidae; genus Asbolis; species Asbolis capucinus. The sequence continues at coordinate 2,747 of DWJZ01005307.1, read as the reverse complement.
TAATACACATTCGATTCGATATCTGTTTATGTGTGAGTCATGTAAAACGATAGTATAGTTGTCTCCTCGTGCTATTAAAACTCTTGCCCAACAAAATGGTCACACAAACGTAATCGATACTGCAAGTCAATAGATACAATCGAACACAATTACGTACCTCTCATATCATATTAATTGACGTATTTACTTTAATAGTCTGTACTATTCTAATGCTTTAAAGTGGAAAGATTTGATTGTTTGTTTGAGGAGAATAAACTCCGAAACTACTGGGCCGATTTGATAAAATCTTTCACCATTAGAATCCTACATTATCCCTGACTTTAGAAAACATTTTCCAAAATATTAGGGATCCGTATGAAAACTTCAATAATATAACCTAACGTGTGAAAAAAATACCAAAAATGTCCTTATATCGCGTCGGCTGCGAAAACTGAACAATAGAGCAAAGTGATGTACTACAGTTTTATCGAAGACTCCAATATCTACAAATAAGTCCACAACTTTTTTTCTGATATACACGGTGCAAATACGATATGGAATTTTTACCATACAAACTTAACGATTTTACAAAATCTATCTGTATTTTTTTCCATACAAACTTGTCAGTTAGGTACTTTGCTCAACATTTTCCATACAAACATGTCAGTTACGTACTTTTATCACCATAACGCGCGAGCAATGCCCCGGGCTGAAGCTAGTCAATCATATTTTAAGAATATCACGTCCTATATGTATGTATGTACTTTGTACAAAATTTTAATCACAACATCAGCTCAACAACCTTTCAATGATAACAACGGATAACCTGCTTGTTTTTATTTTTAATACAATCTAAACAGATTACGTACATATTCTTTTGTTTGCATTCTCATTTTAAATCTTTAACGTCATCAAAACATTGGCCAGCGCCATTAGACACGTGTCTTTCTGAAGGGAAAGAGAGAAGCCATATTTTTCTACACCAAATGTCTTTCCCATACATTTTTGGAGTGGCGTTTGCCGGGAACGAGCACAGAGACATTTGTCTCAAGGTCCTGTTGGCATAGTGGTATGTAAACTAACTACTAAGCCGGAGGTCGTGGGCTCGATTCTCACCCAGACTGAACAGCAAGAATGTTTCTTTATAGTAAAAATATAGTTTAGTATAGTATAGTTTGTACTTTACACCCATCTTGTGCTAAAGTTTCGTATCAGATGGCTGTGAGTGAGTTGTCCTAAGATATTTATTTAAAAAAGACAGACAATATTTGACTTTCAAAATGCCTGACGAAGAGTATATTGGTCATCTGATGTTAAGATTACCATCGCTGAAGGACACGATCAAGGCCAGGGGAACCAGCCAATGCAACGCTGGCTTTGATAAAAATAATTTGTATATTTTTTTAACAACGCTATCTAATTTTTTATACGGGCAATTAATAATAAAAACTCGATGACCGTCGAATCCACTAACTCGGCCTTTTAAAACTGACCTCGTGCAAACTCATATACACGAAGCTATCTATTTGATATTTCGATGCAAAGTAAGATTCACATTAACAAAAGGTAAACTACATTCCTTGCAGTAAGGTAACGCGAACAGGAGAAGAAAATCTTTCTTCTTTTAGTGCCTCTCCAACGAGTGAGCTGGCTATAAGATTCTTGCTTTCTTCTCTGTTTTTAACGCAGCGGAATAGCTCAGCGGCGTTTGCTATATCGGTCCACTCTCGGATGTACCGTAACCACGACTAGACCATCGATGTATGGATGGATGGACGTATACATAGATGTTTGTTCCTCGTTCACATAAAAATATAGTCTGGAATAACACAGACTTTTAATCAATGTTCCTACCAAATGGGCGAAACCAGGAAGGTAAACTAGGAATATTATAAATGTAAAAATTGGACAGTTGAATATATATTTGTTATTCTCGTACGTGCAAATACTATTGAACGGAGTAAATTTGATACAGAGATAGATTACACGATGAAATAACACATAGTTTATTTATCAACATCCTATTTGGGCGCAACTGTGGTCGAAACTTGGTCTAACAATAAAAATTCACACAAGACGAATTTTGGAAATGTAACCTACAAAAACAGGGTCGTGTTACTCCATAACTATATCCACTCTTTTTAATAAATAAATTTGAATGTAATTGACCCGCCCGTAGTCTAGTTCGTTCCATTGACTCATTACTCAATCCAGAGTGAGCGGAGGAAGTGTGTTCAGCAGCGGTAAGTGAATAATGTGAGGTGGAATTGTAACGTTTGTAACTCTATTTCGTATGGGGTCAGTTTGTAGCGTGAGGCATTGGATGTGGGGGAGAATTAAAAAACAATTAGGACAATGTGGATAGAGAGACAGAACGAATGTTTCGAAGTTATGAATCCTCTAGGGTACCCTGAAGTGGTAAAAGAATCCTATTCCTACTGATATTGTACATGCGAAAGTTGGTGAGGATGGATAGATGCGTGTTTATTACTCTTTCACGTAAAAATTACTGAACCGATTTTGATGAAACTTGGTCTAGATAAAATAGATCTTGAGGAAAAAAAACATCTACTTCTTATTAGCTACTTTTTAAACCCTTGAATTGGTTTAATTAAGGGAAGAAAGTACTTCATTATCGAAAGTATAATTCACTCTTTGTATTGATACACTAGTTAGTGTAGTAATGAGCGGGGGGAGGGTGTAGAGGGGGATGTGAAGAAGGGGATGACAATGGGGCGTGAAGTGGGGGCCCAAAGAGGGGGGGGATG
>DWJZ01005306.1:0-14221 GCA_018249125.1 Asbolis capucinus | reverse complement strand
CTTGTGTTATTCTTATCACAATTATTCCTAAAAACATTGTTAGTCAGAATCGTTTGCGCAATTTTGCGTCGGTAATAAAAAACAGTCTAATTATAAATAAAAATTTATGAGAGTTGAATGTATATCTCTTTAAACACGCTAATTGCTAATCTCTCAATACCTCCGCCTGCACTTATATTCAATTACAAAGAAATAATAAGATAATAAGACATTATAATAAATGACTAGCCGTCACAAAGGTAGCCCTCAGTGTCACAAACACAAAGAATAATCATAAGTGGCTCTGAATTGAAATAAAGGCGTCACCCTTCTCTGCAGGGACCCTAGCAAATTCAACCAATCAGCTCTCAGTGTTGCTCGTACGTCACGAGTGACAGTTGCCGTTAGTATCAGATTTAAAGATGGCACCGCGATTCTATTGTATCACTTTAATATTGAATAATCGCCCTCGACCCTCGGGCCATGGTGTAAAGAGATAAGGAGTATCATCTATGTGTGTCAAAAAGAAGTTGTGGCAAAGAGGCAGCTTTAAAAACACATGTTTTATTTTATTTTTTAACCTATCCCGACATTTTTGTGTGACACAAACCTGCCCATAACTAAATATTCTTATTTCATAACAGTGGTCGCAGCAAAATAGCAGCAAACAAATAAGAAGTTAAAAATTAACATAGCACACACACATATAACACATTCTTGATACGCCAACGCTTCTTTGGACGATTTTTGAATTATTATTCATAACTTGGCTGGACAATGTCGACTTTTCCCTCGTATAAAACGGTTTTAATACATTTTCACTCGAAGCCTCAGAGGAGTCAAAGGGCAATACGAAAGGTTGGGAAAACATACAAATGTTTGATAACATTGTAACAAGCAAACAAGTGTAGGTAAAAAAAGTAAAATGTACAAATCGGAGGCTGTTTGCGTAACGACAAGGACTTTTAGTTTGTAAGTCATCTGTTTACCTTCTACTTCATCTGCCTTGGACGAAATACGTAGAGGACTAACAGAGCCTAACATAAAATAGTGCATCGTTTTTTGGTACCTATGACTCGTTAGATACCGCTCACTGTATGAAATAATTTGATTAATTTCTGAACTCAAACAAGTTACGTGTCCCGCAGGTATTAATCGTAGTAATTGGTAACGTGAGTTCACGTTCCAAAAATTCTTATATGGCATGAAAGTGGAGAAGATCAGTGTTGCTGCTCCAGAGTCGGTTGGCAATGTCATCTTAGTCCTGATTGCCACATCTCACTATGCATTATGGTTTGTATCATTTTGTCGTATCAAGTTAGTATTATTGTAGGCCAGCATAGGTTTAATGAAATAAATAACAATAGAGCAGTACATAGTACGTATTACACGGCAGACTAAAATCTTCTTACGAAGGTATGCTGTATAAAAAAAATATTACTATAGAGTACTGGCTGTCTTGGTAGCCTTTCGTGTTCGGCTGTTACTAACAGCCGGCTTTAAAAGGCGTAGTGTTATAGTGATAACATATCTATGCTACAAATATCGTAGATTGTAGAGTCAAACCTACAATCTACGTTGGTCACTTGTCATCAGATAAGCCCTCTGACCGTTTACCTACATAATACATAAAAAACTAAATTTGAATTAGTAAATGAAAATTAATTATTCAATTTAAATTAACAATTTTCCACCTAATAGTGGGTGATAGGTATACAAAACAAAGTCAAAGAAATTGTATTGGGTCCGCGTTATCTGAAAAATTGACTTTACTTTTTAAAGTTAAAAAAAAATAATCAATATTAATTATCCTACTTATCTGTGTCAAATTTCATCCAGAGAGATTCAGTAGATTAGTAACGAAAAGGTTATATACACGTTAAGAAATTGTTACCATAATAACACAATTTAATAGGCAGACTATTATTTATAGGGAAGTACATAACTACATGTTTATGGTACATAACTATAATATATAACAGTTTCATAATATTTACTGGCTGAAAAAAGTTTGAAAGCAATCAAATGCAAAATGTTTTCTTGGAATATACCTGGACTGGTTACACTAAGACTTACCTTTAAGAATAACCTATTGTAAAATTTCTCTAACTTTTGACTTTTATTTAATATTAGAGTACGCCCGCGGCTTCACTAGTGTGGTATGTTGACAAAACATAACCTATATGTTATTCCATACCACAAATTATCTCTGCGTCAAATTTCATTGAGATCCATTCAATAGTTTATGCGAGAAGAAGTTACAAATATACATCCATATAACTTACATAATACAAATTACCTTTTGTATGTCGAAAGGATTATTGAAATCGATTGACACAGTCCGGAGATATGAAGTAAGTTATTTTTTTCGAATTTTCATAATATTTCAAACAATTTAAGCAAATTCTTCAAAATATTTCAAACAATTCAATCAAATCAATCAATCAAAATATTTCAAACAATTCTTCGTAATATTTCAAACAATTTAAGCAAATTCTTCAAAATGTTTATGTTGTGCCAAAGTCTGAGCTATATAACTACAAAGTTTCATCTAAATCCGTTCAATAGTTTTTACGTGAAGGAGTAACAAACACACTAACACATCCTTACAAACTTTCGAATTTATAATATTAGTAGGATGAGCTAGTGAAGCTAGAATCCTTTGGAAGAAAAATAAGCTAGGGTTATATTTTTAGAATGTCTCATACCATTTAAAAACTGATATGTTCAGACGGTGGCTGTAATCCTATTGTTTCGAGCTTACAGTTACTGTATGGGCCTATCATTAGCCCCGGAGATGGGGACGACGGGGTGTGTTGCCCCGCGCTGCTCCATCCCTTGCGATGCGCGTGCGTCACTCACTCATCAACCGCTAGTGACGTCAACACAACTACAGGCTTTGCAATTTCCACATTTTTTTTTTAATTTAGTGAAGTGAAGTGAAGTTTATCGATTTTATGAAGTAAGTACAAGTGATTGATTTAATCTTTTAATTTTATAATAATTAAAATTTTACAATAATATGTATATGTATAAGTATTAGTTTGCAATTGCATGAAAGTTTCCGGAAAGTGCTTTTGAAAATGATACATACGTCAGGGTTCTGATTAAAACAAACGATTTATTGCAATTTTTATAAATAGTCTGTCACTTTCTGAAATCTTTTATTAATTTTAAAATGTAGCGAATTTATGATTATTCCTGCTGTGTTATATTTTATTATGAAAGGCTTGCAATCTGAAAATTTGACATTGTATCTGATCATTTATATTTTAATGAACTGTAATCTCTTTACAAATGGAAAATTTAATTGGCGGACAGACGGATAACATTATTTTCGTGTTTCATTTTCTAATACTAATAGAACAATTCCGTTTTCGACACAAGCGCATTTTTAATTTCCTTTATGCCTCTGCGTGATTAAAATGTTTCTTTTTTATTAATTAAGTGCCATTTTAATGAAATAAATTATTTGGTAATATATAATCATTCATGCTTACCTAAATAAATAAGTGAAAAAGTTGACGTGCTCACCTAATTAGGTACATATATTTAACCCTTAGATTAGATCTATAGATATACTATTATCTAACAAATAAAAATGACAGCCGACATCAAGTCAGAGGTCATAAAATATGATGTACAATTTATTTTGTTTCAATATTTCTTTACTGAAAAATAATGAACATTTTGTTTTTAAAGATAATTTTGTTTCACATGTACTTCATTACTTAAAGTAACCTCTATTTCAATGATTTTTATGTTGATAAACTAATAAAGAAATAAACATACCTACGAGTAAGTACGAGTATTATCTATCAAATTCAGTATACAGTGTACGTAAAACTGTAAATTAAATAGCATAAGCATTGAGATATCGATTTATACTGTAATTCAACAAGGTTTATTTTAATTAAGGTTGATTTTAAGTTTTATTCACTGAGGATCACTGAGGAGTTTACTTGGGTGTATGTAGCCATTCAATAAATTTTCCACAACATTATTAGATTTTTTACCACGTAACTCAAATCCAAAGTAAAGAAAAGACGTAAAGTAATAAAAAACATAAGAACGCCTTTTTTGTTACCTTAATGTAGAATAATGAATCCGAGAGTCGAATCCTTTCACTATGACGGCACATTTCATTGCCGTTTCAGTCTGTTTTATCATCAACGATGGCATATTTTAAGTTTTTAGTTAGGTTATTAGAGAGCTCGATATATTTCTTACCACTTTCATTCAGCATAGCATTATTATAAGGTTGCCTACAAGTTGCTGCGCTGAATGACGGTGGTAAAACCTTTGTTTCCCCGCTTCACTTGACTAAAAATTACATACCAAGTTATTGTCTACCACAGGAGGCATTGCTGAAAATTATTTCAAAAATCTCTTTTGTTATCACGAGTTACAAAAGTTAATCAATTTCTTGTCAGATGAGACAGAAGGGTAGGATGAGGTGTAAAATGTAGATCAATGCCACCCGCGGAACAAATTAAACCAGGGGTTAACTTTCACAGTTTTTATTACATAAAGTTATGATCCTAATGAATCTGTATTCGACGATCTCAAGTACTTCGTGGTAGGTCGAGATCATCTCAGATGTCATACTTGCATCGATCAGATAAATATTGCCGCCCAGGAGCATGCGGGCGGGAAGAATATTCATTAACTTACCCAAACATAATAACATATTCAGTATGTGCATGAATCTTAATTTATTAAAATTCCTTTTAGTGTAGTGCGAAAGTATCTATCTGGAGGTATAAATAATTTGAGTTAAGGTGCTTGGGAAATATTTGTGAACTAAAATTTTTTTTAGTACCTAACTGTATCAAGTACATTTAATTCTTAATTCAGTCTAATATTGCATAAAGAAAAGTATAGTTTCTTTGCTTGTTTGTAAATGTATTCAAGACATCATCACCAACTTGAAAATTGATATGAGTACTAGTTATCATATAATGACGGTTTCAGTTATTTGTGAAAGAATTCACTAAAACGAGACTCTATTCCACTAATGTGTTGTACTATGTACCTTTTATATACATGTACATACCTATTTATCTAAAATTATAAGATACATTTCATAAAACTATCAGTCGAGCGATTATTTTCGCAATAATATGCCTTCCTTAATTATGCTAATATTTCTAAACTATGTATAAGTATGCAAAACTATGTATAAGTTTCAATTCTCAACAGGGATCTCACCTGTTTCCAATTCTCAACAGGGATCTCAAATGTAGGGTATTATCAGAATCATTTGTTTTTATACATGGTATACTCATATATTGTATTCCGTGATTCGTAGGGAACATACAATCATAGGTTTGTTAAGTCATGTAGGAGGCATAAAAACTTCCGTCACTTGCGTTGGTCCTCCTTGGTCAGTGTAGCCTCTCCTTCAATGTAGCAGTGTAGTAAAGTTTGGTCTAGGCGAACTCAGTGTCGAGGTGAGGCCTGTTCTCAGATGTGGATTGAATCCGAGTACAAGTTATGCACATGGCAAGTTTCTAAGTATATACATAGTTTATTTTAATTGTTTACGTTATTCAGCATTTGAAATAGACTGTGCGATATCGGATACTAATAGATGGCCCTGGTTATACCACCATTGTTTATTACTATGTATGTAAATCTTAAAGACGATTATATGAATGTTAAGAAAGAATGGAAAACAGTAACTACTGTGGCCAAATCCGTGAGGTTTTCCTTCCTCACTTTTCTATTCAATTACACACTTTTCAGAAACGTAATTTATGCCTCGCCGTATAGAGGATGATATTATATCGTCTGCATTATAATGTGGGGTAATAGGATAGGTTATTCAACACCAGATCTCGAAAAATCATTTCTGATATATGGTTTCTTTTTCCAAAATATTTAGCTTGAAAACGTAATGACTTTAAAAAATCTGAAAAATCTCATGACTGTAGCATAAATGAAGTATCATGGATACGATGGTATTTTCGAACGAGTTATCATTTAACCTATGGAACCATAAACTGTCCGTAGCTTTCGCACTTGGCCGGTTATAATATTAAATTTTGCTGTAGTGTCAAAAGCAAATTACACTCAAGTAGTCATTTCGTGGGTTCATGTAGTTCTATATTGCGTGTTGATTCAATTATGAGTAACTTGTGCAAATATTATCAAGAACATTTTACTGATATTATATAAAAATTTATAGCTAAGGTAGGGCTGGCGATTTTTCGTTTAAAGTAATAAAAGCCCGCTACCCCTACTTTATAAGATCTAGAATATTTACTAATAATACAACATAGGTTTTTGTACTAAATTTGTCTTAAACGCAAGATTTCAAAGATGTTGTTTGCTATTTTTTAATTTTTCTGCGCCTTTGTGTGCTGTTAACTCAGACACGGCTATGACCATTGTAGTTTTCGCTTATATAGGGGCAAAGTAAGATATGCGAATTTAAAGAATCCTGTCTAGGGCTCTTAGTTAAAATGAAGTTTAAAATAATTTGGCATCACCTATAAATGGCCCACTGCTGCGGAATTTTATGGAGCGATTTAAATGTCTAAGTCCAACTTCCATCCATAGTCCAGAAAACTTATCGTGTAAAATATTTTCTGTCGTCGATGTGTTGTGGCAACATGTCTTCGATAGCCGAAATATCTAAAGAAGTCTATAATTATTAATTACAACATTACAACAATTATGTACATGTAAGATTTTTCAGATGTAAGATATTAGCGGGGGTAATTTTTGACTATGCGTTTGTGTTATGTCAGCTTTTCTCAGAAACGACTTAGCCGAAGTACAGTTTTCATCGATGTATTGTAGTGACCTTGTAGTATAATTATGTCAATTGAATGAAACCCTTTTCTTTAGCTTTTACCATTGACTGTATAACCTAACATCCCTGACGTAATATAGTCCGCCATTTTAAACCTCGCATCTAGGGCCAACAGTTTCTGAACATTAGAGAAATCGACCTGGTACGAAACACCGCACGCTGTGTACCAATCAATAGTTTTAATTTATTTAGCGCAATTTTGAAGCAACCTATTAAGGTGCATTATTTCGATGTTTCTCTGTTAACTCCGTACTTACATACCGTACGTAGAAGAATATGTCATGTAAGATACCATAGTAGGCTATGACGTTAGATTTACAGAGACAAAGCAAGGGCAGTTAATAGCTAGCAATATTATAAATGCAAAATTGACTCTGTCTGGCTGTCTGTCTGTTTCGCTTTCACACCTAAATCACTTTAAAAAAATAAATTTTATAATTTACGCCTAAATAACTGATTTTAATGAAATTTAGTATAGATTATTAGATTAAAGATAGAGTTGACCCTGCAGAAGACAATAGGCTACTTTATATTGCGAAAAATGGAGGAGAAGGAGTTAAAAGAGGGGATGAATGTTTGTATGGAAATTCGTCATTATTAAAGATATAACAGCGAAACTTTGTTTTTAGACAATTTATAAGGTAAAATAGGACTGCAAAACTTTGTTATTCGCAAGTAATACACATATGACATAGAGCAGCATTGTGTCAACCACCCACCACCACGACCACGCGGACAAAGTCGCGGCCAAAAGCTAGTAGTATATAAGTAAAGTGCGTTATCACTATGGCTGTGCATGCATTGCGAATTTAATACGCGTAAACGATGTTTATTTGACTCAATTACATTTTCTCGATGACTGCTAGCGTTAAATTAATTTACAATTGCTACCGATAACCTGTATCGTGTTAATGTTCTAAATTAATTTTCTTCTATTTGTCAAGTCGTTAAAATGCTAGGCATTTATGTATTCTGGACACGCCTATTGCGAGTTAATTTAAAGTCGTTAACCAACGCAGCTACTCTTGTACGGTCTATCTTACGAGGAGTATTACATTGTTTGTAAGTTGTTGTTTTCTTATGCCTTAAGTAGACAAACGGTCAGACGGGTTACGTGACGGTAAGTAATCGCTGCCGCCCAAGGATATTGGCAACACCAGGGCAGATAGGTTGTATCTACTATAAGGCTCGATAATATTCTAGACTAATCAAAATAAAACTCATCTGTCACATGAATGCCTGTCACGGTATAAATCAAACTTAAGGCCCAAATGTTTCGCCACTAGATCACTACCAATATTTTACAGGGTGTTCAGATAGTGACTTATTTGGAAATTTTGATCAAAAGTAAGGCAAAATAAAGCAGCTGCTCCACAAGTATAGTATTACTTACCCATCCAAAACGAAATCAACTAGTCCGGTATATTTAAAGCAAGAAGCTACCGACTTTCCGATGTTATTATTGGAGTTTCTTTTGTTAACAACCCTCCGATGCGCACTGAGCCCATTCAGGCTCACACGGCTTATCCCCCATTCGCCATCCGCCATTGTCAGTTCTAACTTCCCTGGATTATCCGCACATAATTACCTGTTTTGCAAAACTATAATTATGCCCAGAAAAAAATAAATCTCCGCGTTTAAGTGACCGACAAACAAACAATAGGTTGAGAAGTCTGCTTCTGTACTGGACCTTTATCCTGTGTTGACGCAAACAATAATCCATGAGCGTTTTTTTTAACACTTTCCAAGAAAATGTGGGTATTTTTGGCTGATTATTTGATTTTTTTTAAATAATAATCTATACATATGTGCAAAGTTCTAACACTACTAGGTATAGTATATACCTAGAATAATAATATACAATAGTACACTCACTTTATGGTCTATGTTTGTAATACTTTACACAGTAATATAAATATAAATTACTGAAATTAAACCCGTTTAGATAACATCAAAGACATTTTTTACTGTTTCAGTGCAAATTAATACTTTCACATTGTAACACTAAACTCTGAGCCCTTCATAACGAAGTAAAAAACTTTCTCACAGCACTGAAATTGGCAAGTGTTTATAAGAATAAAGCATTTACCACTCAATAGTACTCGACGTAAAAGCCGCTTAGTATAAAGTGGTCGCTAGAACAATGAAAGTAATGAACAAAATACAAGTAGCACTCAGCTTTATATCAAAAAGATGTCAGTTTAGCAATGTTCGCAACAATAGTGCATTATTTTCTTTCATTTGCAACAATTTATTAGCGAATGATTCTTTTCTTATTCTTTTAGTTTTTCGATAGTATTAAGAGTACTTATGACCCACAAAGGGCCAAGTGACAATTTGCTACTTGAGGGTTGCTTGCGAACAGTGTGTGTGAATTTCTTGAGGCGAACTTGAAGCACAAATTTTACCTATGAATTTTTTGTATTTTTATTTTTTATTTTTGTTTGAATCAACTTTACTTGGAAAAATGTTAATATGATTTCAAGTAAAATTAATAAATCAACCCTTAATTAAATTTGTGTCTTTTGTTTCAGGGTAATACTAAATCAGTAAAATTGAAATGGAAATGCAGTCTATGGCGGCGTCTTCAAGTAAGCATGATTTTATCATTTACAACAAAAAATTGCTACAAATAAAATATTCAAATTGCAATATCTTACTTACAATACACAATCTAAACAGTTTAATATCGGTCACCGAGGTATTATTTCGCTTTTCGAAATTAGAATAAATGAGATGACGTGACAGGACTAATTTGGCCACAGTAGGTATTCCCACGTATCGCATCTGCCCACCCCACGCTCTCACCCCTGACACGAGTGTACTACGGAATTGGCGATAACGATACTATCATTTTAGTTCGATATATTAGCGTATGGCAATGGACCAGTCACGCAAGGAATTCATAAATTACCAAACACCTTTGTGTCATATACACGTTCGTTTAAGAGTACAAAAAACAGGTTCAAAGAATCAAACTTATTTACCAGAGATTTTAAATGATTTTAAAGAATAAATTGGTGATGACTATAAGAGGAGTGAAAGAAAGTAAAGATAATGTGAAATATTTAATTTTTTTACTTATTTATTTAACATTTTTACACACTAATGAATGGTTTTAGAAGTGTGCTTAATGCTAATAGCATTCCTACCAGCCAACCTTTGGTCAAAAGCAGCAATAAATGAAAAATCGAAGCATTTATTTCGAAATTAATCTTTAAGAATAAAAATTTAAATTATTTTGTTTACTAAAATAAAAACGTCGAGATCAATTTCATTGTGGGTGCAGGAAAATAAAACAAATGATGGAAAATCGTTGTAGTAATTTCATATTTTTTCCTTTCGATGATTTAATAAGGAATACTAATATATTTTTTTAATGTTTATCAAAGATTATCAGTAAACTTTTTTTTTACTTAGGCACTTTTTTCCAATTTACAAACATTCATTTCAGGAATACAGACTGATTGAATTTGAAATTGTAGAATTAAACGTTATTTTTATCTTGGTTACACATAAAAATCTTATAATATATAACATATATGTATATTATCATTTGTCAATATATGTTCATAATATAAAAATAATCCACTCAAAGTAATTTCTGTCAGGAAGCAATGTACAACCAATACAATATTATTTTTGAATATGTGTGTTTTATAAAAGATATATTGTTCAATATTTTTTATAACCGAAATGAGTTCATTTATTATTGTTACTATCAACATTTTCATACTCGTGATTAATTTGACCTATATGTATTATAATATTATTTAATGTGTGCGATGCATTTTTATCAATATGGGACAACCATGGTCAACAGGTCGACCAAACATTAATTAATCCAAAAATACAAACAAATAAATTACACTCAAAACGTTCCATGCTCCCTATCTGTGGCAATTAATAGATGCTCGTTTTCGATTTAACCCTGCACTGCGTCACGCGATCCCTAAATAGGTCCTCACAGGTGGACGTTCGCACGGTTACTCAGTGGGGTAGTTAGCGATGATGGGACTATACTCGTTGATTCAAATTCGATTTCACTTTAAAATAAAGACATAATAATTACAGTTTTGGTGTGAAAGTTATAAATGTTGTTGATATATGCAAAGTGTAATTTAGTAAATTGACTTCACTATTTGTATACAGTAGAGATATATGTATGTATACCCATAATATTACAGATATTTGAAATTTAAATTCGTAGGCCTAATACCTAATATTTATGATATTATAATTTCAACTGTTGCTTTCAACTGGATCTCTGATCTGGAATTTTTTTGTTCTGTAGGGTATCTAGAGTTCGGAAGAATATCTCCCGGATTTATTTTCTAGCTTATAATTTTTCACACAAGTTACAAATTACAATACATTCGTGCTAGGTATTATATTATTTCGCTATATGAGTTTAGAGTTAAAATTGCTTCTACATTTATATGAAATTGAAATGCTGATGATTCAATAAGAATACACACACAAAGGTACACAGTACACACGGATTACAATACGCATTTCAAGTTGGTAGACGTTTTTAATCGTATTTACACGGACCTAAGTACGAAACTTGTCATTATCTGCCGTCAATGGCCATTTTATTAAGACGATCTAAATTGTTCCCAAGCTCCACTTCTTGGCTTTTATACGTCCCATTGTCTATCGTCGGGAGTTTTGTAAATTCTTTTTTTTATCATCTTTTATTCGACACCGCGTTTCCTGCCCCGCGATACATTCACGTGCACCGTGTTATTCGTACTTAACGTCGTATTGAACGAGTGCCTTTGTACCTTTTCGACTACGGTCATGTTTGCAGGTCTATTAATAAAGGCGTATTATCTTCTCATCTGCTATAGCCAACAGTGTGTTGTGCCGTGGGATAATGATGACTATAGATTTGGTGCAGTTTTACAATTTTGAAATTATTGTTTATTATTAAGATTATTTAGTGCAACGCTAACTGTAGAAAAGTTAAGAGCGTAGGAGACGAGCATATAGTCTGAGGATGTTGTTGTATTTTTTTTGATTTTCTAACCTATGTATATATTTGCATAATTTATTATACGTATAGCTATATCAAAATAAACATTACCCGTCTATTTGGAAACTATATTGATATTATGTGGTCATAAATCAAAATAAAATATCTAATACCCTAAATAGCTAAACAAGAATGTATAGAATGGTGTCGCGATGGGCCACAAACGACAACGGACTATAGACCATTAATTTAAAGGGAGGAGTCGTGTCACCGTAGGGCGGGGCCGATGGCACCCTGCAGGGTCCTGCCAGTGCTTCTGCTCTTTTATAGCAAATATTGTATGCCCTTTGGATGTACACATCACACAAATATTAGATATTTAAATTATGTGAGCAATTTTGATGGTAATACTACCTTTATTGCAAAGTTTGTTAATTTTACAGTATTTTTAATCAGCTTGAGGTTTGTTATATGTATGTACATATATATTTATTTCTAGGTCGCATTCTTTACGACGTGCCATGCGCCGTTTGTCGTGACCACTCTTCGGGGAAACATTACGGAGTTTTTGCATGCGATGGCTGCGCAGGATTCTTCAAACGCTCTGTGAGAAGAGATCGCAGATATACTTGCAAAGCCAGGAATCAGGGCTTATGTTTGGTAGACAAGGCTCATCGCAACCAATGCCGAGCTTGTCGCCTTACTAAATGTCTAGACGCGGGCATGAATAAAGATGGTAAATTACTTTTTTGAAACAATTTCGCGCACATTCTGAATTATTATGTTCCCATTCGGTCTCAGTAATTCTAGTAATATTGTTTATCTTTTGCAGCCGTTCAACATGAAAGAGGACCACGAAACTCCACTATTAGACGTCAAATGGCACTATTTTTGAAAGATCCTGTTTTACCGCATTCTGACCTCGGCATCACTGTTTCACCAGTCTTAGACTTAGCTCTACCTAAACATAGTCTTATTCCAACATCACCGCCTTTAACGGCCTTTCATAATCCATATCACACTTACAGTAGAATAAATCTTCTGGTTTCTCCTGTTGCGCAGAGTCAACTGAAACCACCGTCCCCACCGCCAATCACTGCCGCTCTTCTCAGACCAACAGATCCAGAAACAATGTGTGAAGCGGCCGCGAGATTGCTATTTATGAACGTCAAATGGGCTAAAAATGTTCCAGCTTTTACATCTTTATCTCTCTCCGATAGACTTCTACTACTAGAAGAGTCTTGGCGAGACCTATTCGTCATAGGTTCGTCTCAATTCCTGTACCCCTTAGACTTGAAAATACTGTATGACGGAAAGAATACCCGAGTAAATATGAAAGATATAGAGCAGTTCGAAATAGCGCTTACGGAATTGGCGAAACTCCGTCCAGATAACAATGAGTACGCTTGTTTAAGAGCGCTAGTGCTGTTTAGAACTTGTATTGGTGAAAAAACTGATGGAAGTAGTATATTTCAACCAAGCTTAGAAGTAAAAAGACTGCAAGATTTACCAGCTGTCGCTGCACTGCAAGACCATTCCCAAGTTGTGTTGAACGAGGTAATTTTTCTTCAACATTTTATAAAATAAAATTAAGTAATGTTTGTAAATTGTCTGTCGCAGATAGTAATACGAAAAGAGGCCTAGTACACAAGATTGTCTTACATAGTTGGATTTTGTTACATAGAAAGCAATCAAGGCTCATTAAATCGTTAATCACCTTAAATTGTCCATGCCGTGCGCTTTGTAATCGGTAGGCGTTTACTTAGTAAAACATGAATATAGCGCTCTATAATGCTGTTAATTTATTTTATGTATTGTACATACATAGGTTTTAAAATGTATACATTACAGATCGTTGGTCCCACATTAGGATTCCCTGTGTTGTGGAGGAAGGTGTTGACTTCCTCTATATACCTCTATATTCCTCTCTATACAATGGATAAAAAACACAGTTAACGTTATACGGAGTGTGTGTGTGTGTGTTGCATGATTGTGTGTGTATTTGTTGTATGTTTGTGTGTGTGTATTTGTAGTATGTTTGAGTGTACATGTCAGTATGTCTGTGTGTGTGTGTGTGTTTTAGAAAAAGCTAGATAATAACTCTTCTGTCTCCTGGTAATTCAAGCTAATTAGCCATTTTTTATAACAATTTTACATTTTATTTTTGTTAATTTTAATAGATTCAGGTTTTTATTTATTTTCGTATAAAGATATGGTCCAAGAAAAGAAAAGATTTTTTTGTTTTTGTAATAGGGTAGGCCATTTTAAGGTCCGAGAAATTTTATTATAAGAATGCAGTGATTTTTTATGAAATTTAAGTAATGTGTTTAGTATGTAAAGTTGTCTTACTCTCACATGATTACATACATAGTTTGTACAATCAAGCTGTAGGAACCGATATGGCTTACTGTGGCAGTTTTAAAATGACTCTTTGTGCACGTTCT
>DWJZ01005305.1:0-14221 GCA_018249125.1 Asbolis capucinus | reverse complement strand
ACAGCTCACGCTTTTCTGGGAGACAGGGTTTCTATTTATGATGTACCAAAAATTCTTTTGCTAAATAAACAATTATTTTATTTTTATTTTTTTTATTTTATTGAAGGTTATCATATTACTGTTGCTAATTTGTGTTGCTTAAATAGAGTAATTGAGTATAAACATGAATGGGTATACATATAAACCCATTGGCAGTCTTTGAGACCACATATAGGTGGTTAACGGACAAAAATAGGGATCAGGTGGTAAAGGGTTAATAGAACCTTAATAGATACAAATTATTTTTAGTAATAAACTGATTACTGGTGCCAGAAACTGAAATGTGTCAATACTACTTACTTTCACAGCCAAGTTTATGTAAATCATTTTCTAAAACTGACTGCCACAGCATCAGCACATCAAAGCTTCTTCTTTCACTGTTCTCACGCCATTTTTTCAAAAGTTCTTTTGCTTCTGAATATTAAAAAACGAAAATGTTTGTTATAATAAGCAGAGCTAGTCAATTCACATTAAAAAAAAACATATTATCTATTCATCTTTCTATTTACAAATTCCTACTTATATCTTTAAGTCAAATCAATCCTTACTTAAAGAAGACTCATCAAGGATTTGAGTGTACAAGAGGTTTATCACTGTGTACCTACATAATAATATCTTGTCAAGATTTCTGATTTCAGCGTTATACTATGTTCTAACTGATACAATTAAATCTTAATATTATCATTACTTTTTTTTAAACATTATAAGTCAATGCTTGACTAGTCGCACCTGATGGTAAGTGGCGATACAGTCTTTATTGGTAAAGCACATTAACTTAGAAGCCTCTTCACTCTCGTCTTTAACTTCAGCGGAAACACAGACGCTGGAAATTTATTCCAATCCTTCGCGGTACGCCTCTTAGGATCTAAACATAACATTATGGAGTCATTTAATTTTAAACCAAATTTCTTATTACTAGTTGCGAGTACAAAATTTCTCAAAAGTAATACGTTACCATTGCGACTTAAATCCTCATAATTAATAGCAGACATGTTAACAGCAACTAAAGTAATAAATTTACGTGCGATAAAATATAAATTAAGCTAAGAAATATGTATATTTATTTTATGTTGGAACTTGTCACCAAATTTAACCAATACCTACTCTCAATTCTGTAACTCTGTTCTATACAATCATAGACTAGGTAGTCAAATGTCCAATCCAATTCTGTCATTTCTTTATGTCAAATATCTAAATTTCAAAAAAATAGTTTTTTTTATTATAGATAATTAAAGTTATAACGCAGCTTAGCTAGCACGCTCAAATAAAATGTCTATGGTTCTTCGATAAATTTTACACATTTGCATATCTTATATACAAATTCTTTGCCTATCTCTAATACTCTTAAAGACGAACCTAATCATCAATGTATGCAGAAATTAAATACACAGTGTGGGTATCTACGCCAAATTGCACCGTGACCATGTTGATTGCAATTATTCTTATAATTTTTTTTCGCAAGCACTTGTTATAAACATTGCTTTTTATATCCCTAGAAATTCTTTAGAAATATTCGATGATGATGATTTGATGAAAATGATTTTCATAGGTGAGCGTCTGTGTATATTAATAAATATAATCTTTGATGTGAGCCAAAGAGCATGTAGGTAGCTGAGCTACATGCATTCTGTGGTGATGTGATGTGATGTGAACCTGTGATCGAGACGTCTGCAATATCACAATATGTCTGACAATTTGGAAATATTTTTAGATTGAGTAGACTATAGTTATTAAACATATTTCCGAATTATTAATACTATGAAATATACATGACAAATATAATAGCTAATGAGGTGAGTCCTCGACGATGTTACAATCCAAATGTATTAATTTCTTTCTTCCTTGTATTCGACTTTTTTATGTCTCAATGGCCTTTATCTTGCAAGTTTTGTTTTCTTTTGTCATACAGTATTGCGTCGAACGAGTTTTTGGTATTTGACAGTCCTAAGTGTGTTATATTTATGTTGTGTTATTTTCTCTGGCAGATCGATAAGAAGCTGTGTTACATCGAGGATATGTATTGTTGGCGATTCGCGTTTCGTGTGAATAGTGGATATGCGCATCGCGGACTCGGCGCGGAGCGGAGCCTTGCGGCTATATAACGGCCGTACACGCACAGCCAGGGTCACCCTGTGCGCCGCGCTGCTTTTATAATTTTATCGTCATATAATCACCTTGAAACATGGATCAAAGCAGAGTTCAATGCCCTGTGTGTACGCTATACCTTCATAGTGGTATGAGCTTGGAATCCCATTTGGATACACATCCCAAAGATCAAGTTATCAAAGCTCTTTGCAGCCTTTCAGCTAAAAACATTAGCTATGGCAGTAGAACACCAACACCTGTGCACTCAGAGCAATTCTATAGAAGTAGGTCTCGAACACCGGCAAACGATGACAGCATGCGATGGATGGGGTCGCATCGCAGCAGTGACAATGAAAAGTATTGGCGTAGAACACCAAGTAGGAATAAATCGTCCCCATTGTCAAATGTATCACGGAATGGAACTCCTGATATCAGAGTAGGAGATAGTAACTATGATAGTAATCCTGGCAGTAACAGTCAGTATTCAGAGGCATCATGCCCTATGAAGTCAGATAAAATGCAACAGACCTATTGTCAGACCACCATGAGCACAGATTACGATCAACAGTTCTCATATTACCCTGACTCTCAAGAGGATAAGGAGATAAAGTATTCAAGAAGTACTGAATACAATACTACAAATAATTCTAATAATATATTTACTTATAATCGTCCACTGGCTACTCCAAATGTTAGATCACAAACAAATATACCACCAACTAATACTAGAAGAAGTAACAATGTTGTGAATATTGTACCAAAGCCCAATTTGCTGTTAAAAACTAATGTCTCTGGTATCCAGTACATAGCTCCTGTTGGAAAATCCTTGCATGTAATGATGCCAACAGCACCAACATTTGTCCAAAACAATGTTCAGAGCAATATGATTATGACTGGTAGTACTATACCATGTATGTCAGTGTTTGACCCTAAATCTGTACCAACACAGTTGAACACCAATCAATTATCCTCCGATACATTCTCTCCTGGATCAACAGTAGTTACTCAAAATTCACAAATTATATATAGAGAAATGGTACACACTGTTGACAGGAAACCATTTATTTCAAATATGCCGACAGTCCTCAGTGGGCAATATAATAACACTGTCACAAATGTAGCCCAAACTAGCTCATTGTATCAAAATGTTATGGTGGTTGATCAATTTGGAAATAGTTCATGTATGTATTCCACTCCACAATTAATGCCAAAGTCATCTAATAAAACATTTTATAATAATACAACATATAAAAATGTATCAAACATAACTACCAATGAAATACCTTTGAATATCACTAACGATGGAAAGAAAACTCTCATAATAGAAGTGAGTCCTATTATTACATCAGTTTCAAATCTTCAGAATACATCTACACAATCATCCTCTTCTTCCCAAACAGAAGTAAAAACTCTGTCACAGACTAAAAATGAGGTTGAAAAAATTGAAACAAAATTTGATGCCTCTAGCTCCAGTAAGGGATTAAAAATTATTAGCAATATAAAAGTGGAAGTGCCTGTCCAGCATCATAAAAACATGCTGAATACTGTAATGGACCTCACTGGATCTCAGGATGATGAATATCCGGATTGCCTTGATACACCTGAGAAGATTTTGCCTGATTTAGAGGATACAAAGCAAAATGATTGTAAAGAACAAATTGTTAATAATGGAAATTTGGTATGCACATCATTCTCTGTATTAAAAAATATTGGTAACAATGAAACAAACAAATCTTTGGAATGTGATACAAAAATTGAGACAGATTATTCTGATAGTTGTCCTGTTCCTGACCTGATTTGTAATGAGAAGCCTTCTATATCACCATGTAGCGAGTTATCTGAAATGGGAGATAATTCAATTGATCGACCTTTAATATCACCTAAACCAAAAATCACTCAATCTTACAAAAAAAAGATTGATAATAAATTGGATAAGAAGAACGACAAAAAACCAGAAAGCTACAAAAGATCAGCAAAATCACAAAAGAACAATGCTTTAAGATTAAACAATATATTTGTCAAGAAACATAAAAAAGTTTTACAAATCAAAAATGCTAAACAATTCCCTGTAGCTAGTTCATCCAAAATAAATACAAATATGACTGAACCTAAGCCTTCTTCATCTAGCAATAAATCTCCAGAAAACTATGGTATAAATAGAATAACTTTAAGAGAGAAAATTGAATCAAAAAGTGAAATGTTGCAAACATTGCCTACAGAATCCATTAGGAGTGTTAAGAATGATGACTCTCATGAGTTTGATGCTGATACTGAAGAACAATCAATGGATATAGAACCTATTGTACCTTCTTCACTAGAGCAATCTCGAGAGTATGAAATTCCTGTTGAGGTTCAAGTAAAGGAAGAAGTAAATACTAGTAGTGAGATGTTTAATGATGAAATGGATAGATCAACAGGTGATGGAAGACCAGAGGCTTTGCGACCTATTAATGTAATATCATATGGGAACATGATATCAGGGGATTTGGATGAAGATTCAAACCACAAAGAGTTACTTGACCTTGAAGCTGCATCTAAAAATAAGCAATTTGTTAGTATGATGAATGAGAACTACTTTGGAGATAATATCTATGCAGATTACTTTACCCCAGACCGAGGTGAAGCTTTTGATGCAGAAAAGGAGACAAATTTAGGAAAAAATGTAACAAAAGATGGAATATACATGTGGGGAGAACCATCACAAAAGGAGCCAGAAGGAGACTTTGTTTTGCCAAACTACATTCAGGAGAGTTATAAAATCACTGAAAGTGGTGTGGGTTACTCCGGGGTTTGTGGAGTAGGGCGTATAGATGGAAATGGCGAAAAGTGCGAGCGAGATAGCAAAATGGACATTTTGAGCGAAAGTAGAAGTGAAGGGGAAGTACCTTTGAACATATGCGCTGACGAACGAATGCCACCGCGCGGGGAACTTAGTGGCCAAGAAAGTAATGGAGATATGGAATCGCCATGGAGTGGGGTGAGATATTTGTTAAAATATAATAATATTAAATCTTCCGAAAATAACATCTTGCATGCATTTTTTTCATTTCGTGAAGCTATTTATTTATGTTCTACTATATTTAGTATAGTTCATTCCAATACACCTTTCAGATATACACAGAGGTGACCCCGGCAGAGCCATTCGACCTCATAGCCCGTGAGAGTTGGGTCTCCGATGGTTCTGAAATCGACACCAATGAGAAAGGGGAACACTTGTAAGTTATGACTTTAACATTATCTGAATACTGTTTGCCATGTTAAATGTCGAATTATGCAAACTTAAATCGCTCCGTCGTACTTAGTACATTTCACCTTGTAATAAATTCATTTATTGATGTTTGAATTTTGATCACTGCATTCCATTAAATCTAACCTAGCTGTTTGAACGTAGATCTTCCAATGAGATAGCTCAAGGTTTTAATCATGTTTCTAATTTTTAAAATTATCACTTTGGTACAGCGAAACACTAGGAACTGTTTTCTTTTTAAATTCCCAATAAAGATCTGTCAAATCTACCAATCTGTGCTTGGTGGTGGACTGATTCGAGTTCAATGTGTGAGTTATGGGTTGCGACGATGACGATGATGATTCGTATTCCAGGGAAGATGAGCTACCTTACCCTAAGGGGCGGCAGTACACTTGTGCTCAATGCTGTTCGCGCTTCCCGTCTGTGAAGGAGCTACGGTCTCACCGAGCGTTGGCCCATTCTATGCCCACCTGTTCGGGCTCGAAAACGACCTACAGCAGGCTGGTCACCGCCCGTATCAAGAAGGAAGAGAAAACTGATGAAGGTGTGATGGACAGTGAGTTCTTTGCTACTCTCTTGCTAGCTTTTCCTGTGGCCTACGTCCGCGTGAATTTTTTTTATCCCTTGTTTCATCACCCCACAAGTCGAAATTTCAAAAATACTAGAACAAATATATTTTTAAGTGTTATGAAGTACTTATGGTTATATCTTAATAATGAAAAAAATCCATAGAAAGTTTCATTCCTTACTATTATTCAATATTTTTTTGCGAAAAATGTAGCTCGTGTTTTACTTAAATCCTTTCTATGTCTATACTTCAATACTAATGTTATAAAGAAGAAAGATTTGTTTGTTTGAGAAGATAGGCGATGTGAACAAAAGGCGAGACATTAGAGAAAATTGAGCGCATCCGAAAGCCAGTTTTATAAGTAGCGGTGCGACATGACCGACTGATTGAACGTGGTCGATGGAAAGAAATTAATAACATTATTATGTAGGTAGTACAAATAGGTTCCTTCCGATGTGCCCTTATTTATTACAGAATAACGTCGCAAATTGGATGTATGTAAATACAACGTTAAAATGAAATGTAGTAGTTATTAGAATAATTGAAGATTTTACAATGTAATTTACAGGATACGGACTCGGCATACATGGTCCTGTCCGTTTGAAAAACAAATAAACATAGAATTTTTTTAAAATTGACTATGTAGTGCGTCGCCTGCAGTGTAGAATAGGCTCTGGAACTACTGGCCCAATTTAAAAAAAAAGTTTTATCATTCGAATCCCATTATCCCTGATGAATATAACGTCAGGGTTCCGTATGAAAACTTCGATAGTGTAACACAAGAACTTTTGTTGCACAGTTTGGCAGATAAGCAAAGTATAAAATATGTATGTTGTTTGAAAATAATAATAAAAAAAGAATTTTTTGACAGTACAGCAAAGTAATGTTTTTACCGTACCAAAGTATGTTTTTTTATTTCTGTTTTATTTGCTTTGCTGGCATTTGTGAGAACATAGTTAGAAAAAAATTAATTTACCATTAGCAATTTTTTCGTTCTTAAATCAAGTGAAGAAATGTCGATTTGAAGTGGAACAAAACATCTCATATTTTTTCCCTACGAGTGTGTTGATAAACGTTGCATGACACGCGTATATATTGATCATTACATTACCGGCGCGAGCCGTAGGACCAAGATAGAATTAGAGTATAATCATTTCCAACAAAGACTTTCATTTACAGTTAAAATATTTTCAATTCCAGATACATTGGGAACTAATTTATTGGCCTTGAGCGACTCGAAGCCGGACATAGCGTCTACGATGTTGGCGTACGACTCCAAGCCTCCAATCGAGGGTCTCATCAGGCAAGAGACGAAGAAGAGACGGAAGGACTTCGTCTGCCCCACCTGTAAGGAAGATCAGCTAAATGATGTAGCATTCCACGCTCACCTCAAGATCCATCCGTTGGAATGCCTGACGTGTGGGAAGTGCTTCTTCAAGCGTGCCAATCTAGCGTTGCACATGAAAACGCACCTGGGAATAAGGAATTACAAGTGAGTCGGTTGGTTGAATCGGTGAACTGATTATTGTATATTTGTCAGTATGTTTTTTTGTCAATATCGCCGACGGAAAAGAACGCGTAGCTCTTTAAAGTAAATAACAATTAAGTTGGGCCCGTATACGGAATACAATAAGGGCGTAACTTTAATGTTTTATTCTAAAGAGTTACGCTCTTATTGGTTTCCGCCGTCGATATGTTTTTACAAGCTTTTATTTAACTTGCAGTGTATGTTTGTTTGTTAAGTGTTCGGGTCAAATCTTGCAAGCTTAATTAGACTTACATCCTCTTACACTACGAAGACGAAATTTCGCATAAGCCTTAAGTCCCGATAACAATGCAACTTTATTATTAAGCTTGACTTGATGCTACTTTCAGGATTTATTCCAGACACGGGAACTCCTCAACGGTAAAGAAGGCAATTACGAAATTTTGTCTATTTCTTTGTATTAGAGATCTTTAATGAAAGCTTGTGTTTTTAAATACTTTTATAAACCTTGTTAAAAGGATATCATTTTGGAATATTTTGAACTCGTGTTTGGCGTGAATGCTAACAGAAAAGGATTTGTCTCAAGTATACTACAACTCGATGGACGACAGTTGAATGTTGTTGTTGTCGATATCAAATGTCTGTCGTTGTCGTCGTTGATATAAATCGTCTGCTGTCGTTGTCGTTCAGGTGCGACGTGTGCGAGAAGCGGTTTGTGACGCGTCAGAAGCTGTCAGAGCACTACAACGTGCACACTGGCCGGGCGCCGTTCAAGTGCACTCTCTGCGATGACACCTTCCGACGATACTCCAACATGGTGCAGCACAGGTATTCATCTACTTCTCCGGTTGATAACCTTTTCTCATATGAGGGCCACAAATATTATTACATCTTTGCGGGCCAGATGAGTCGTCGATCGAACGCCATGCTCCGCCGTGTAAATGGGTCATGTGGGTTGCAGTTTGCCGACCCGTGATCTACTAGTGTGGTTCTCAATGGGCTTTAAATTTTTTGTTTATACTTTGCTAATCCAAAATGTATGTTTATCAATAGCAAAAGGTACAGTATTTTATAAGACCTGTACATAAGACAAAGAGACATTTATATTATGAATTAGTTTCTACTAACATTGTTCAAGATGGAACTTAAAAAAATACATGTATAAAAGTGCACTTATGGGTATGTATAAAAGTGGACGTATGGGTACGTATAAAGTGCACGTATGGGTACGTATAAAAGTGCACGTATGCGTACGCATAAAAACGTACGTATGCGTATGTATAAAAGCACACATATGCGTACGTATAAAAGTGCACGTATGTGTACTGAGCACGTGTCTCTCCTGATACTGAGGATGCCTAGAGCATACTCCACCAATGTGGATTGGAGGTGTCTGTGGTCAACCCAAGTGTGGGAAGTTTTTATGCACCCCGAAGGCCAATCTAACGAGTATAACCGGGGTCGAAGGTTTTACGTGCCCTTCGAGGCACAGGCCCATGAAATTTTTGCCTCTAGCAGTCACCTATCTCCTATCCTCCTACCGACCGTGCACGCCATTGCCTAACCTTTACGATCGTTTACAATCGAAAAACGTTGCTGGACTATGAACACTTGAATAATCTTGAAATCGTCATATATATAAATATTTATGTCAATTGGGTGTACCTGGTGGTTGCAGAGACCGCCACCACTTCCATAAGAAGCCGAAAATCCGTGACTTCGTGTGCCAGTGCGGGGCTGTGTTCCATTCGCGGGCCAAGCTGCTCTGGCACAAGGAGACACATGAGGAACGACCTAAGGCCTGTCTCTACTGCAGGTTAGTCCTGGTCTACTACATAGTTTATTTATTTTGTTTACGATCATCAACACGGAATTAAATCTATACTAATATTATAGAGAGGAAAGATTTGTTTGTTTCTGGAGTAAAGGCTCACAAACTACTGGATCGATTTGAAAAATTTCTTTTTTCATTTAATTCCTGCATTCTTCTGAATGAACATAGGATTAAATATTTTCTTAAATGTTGGAGATAATATATGTATAAAAACATCCTTAATGTAACCCAATGTGTGTAAAAAAATCCTTATATCGCGTACTCTGCTTATATTATTGACAGTAGATAAATTGATTATATAAGTAGTTTTAGTATTAAGTTGTAGTATTTAAAATATAAGTAGTGAAGTGGTGATAGACTAGTGGCCTGCTACTCGGGGGGTCCAGGTTCCAGGGCGTGCACGTTTTTTAACTTTTCGGAGTTATGTGCGTTTTATGCATTTAAATTTCACTTGCTATAACGGTGAAGGAAAACATCGCGAGGAAACCTACATACCGGGGAGTTTGCAAAACTCAAAGGTGTATGAAGTCTGCCAATCCGGACTTGGTGATAGGTTGAAATGATGATGAATAATTAGTAGTAAGTGCTATCTGTAACTGTGAGTTGGAGAAAAGAACTCCTTGCTTTCTTGACGTTTCTTCTTCCATGACTTACCGTAGGGATTTGTTGAAACGATGGCGTAGTTTGACTTTCGAAAAGTGTAAAAACCAACTTCTTTATTTTCACTATGCCGGTTGGTCTAATGGCTAGTGAACCTGATTGCTGCACCAAAGGTTTGATTCCCACCCATGCAAACTTTTCTGTGATGAGTAGGAATGTTTGTTCTGTGTGTCAATATCTATATAAGTATATATTTAAAAATATATATATTTATGTTTATATGGTGATCACCTTAGTCCAAGCTAATGCTTTGTTTGGGGTCAGACGGCCGTGTGTGATTTGTCCAAAGATATTTATTTGTTATTATATCTTAGAGTGTGTGCGCGCTTTTTCAGCGATAAGTTCGTGCACGCGGCGTCGTTGACTCGTCACGTGCGGCGCTGTCACAACCAGTACTACCTGTCGGAGCGCAGTAAGGGCAAGCTGGAGAACGTGCCGTGTCCCGTCTGCAAACAGGTACGTTATTGACGTCATCACTGTCACTTTGACAGCAGTGTTACGAAGTAAGCGACATTAACCATCTCAGTTTTTGACTTTACAAAGTATACAAATACTAAATATATCTTCTGAAATATAGAGGTCACTTAGTATAAACATTTCAATAGGTAGCACAAATTTGCAGAAGCAAGTTTTTGTTAAAACATACACCAAGCCCCATAAAAGACTGTCGCACCTTAGGAGAAACGAACAGACACCTAGATTATGCCTATTTCGCGTCAAGCGATCATGTACATTCACAAATTTGTTTTAAAATTATTGTAATAAAAATTATTATATATTTATTTAGTATTTATTTTGTCAGTTCAAAATTTTGCACCTTCATGACTTCGACCATAACCAGCACCACAAATGATAACGAAATCATAATTGTTTTTGTCCAGGTGTACCTTCGAACGAACCTGCGCGCGCACCTCCAGACGCACAGCGGCAAGCGGCCGTACCTCTGCATAGTGTGCAACAAGTCCTTCACAACCAAATGGAACCTGAAGCTCCATCGTTGGACCCACGCCAGCCGCTCAGCCAAGCCCTACAAATGCAACCTATGCAAAGGTGCCTTCTACCGCCACACCGAATACGTGTCTCATATGAACGCACATAAATCAGTGCGTCCTTACACCTGCAACTACTGCGGCTGTCAGTTTATAAGGAAGTACAACTGTCAAAGACACGTCAGAGAACACGAGATGGCGAAGAAACACGTCTGCAAGGTCCCCGAGTGTGGTAAGTCGTTTCATAGAAGCTATTACCTCTCAGAACATATGAAGGTCCATAGTGGGGCGCGGCCGTTCTCTTGTAACATGTGCGGGAAGACGTCGAGTAATAAAAGCAATCATAACAAACATGTTAAGATACATCATGCACGGGATCCAGTGGCCACTGAGGCCTAGGGCCCGTCTCGGCTCGTTCGATATTCGAATTGGAGTGTTGCGATTAATAATATGTATCAATAGATTGGCGGGAATGGAAAGGTTTTGTGTTGTGATATAAATATCGTCGTCTTTCTCTATCTCGTATCGTATATATATATGTATATTTATTATTACGTTAAAGTAGTATACAGTAATGATAGAATATTGTTCAAAATAGTATTGCTATATAGCAAGGATGCTCAATTTTGATTTACTGCGGACCACTAGTAATTTCTAGTTAATTACTTTTAGGACTTGCGTAATAAAAAAGTTTTAAAAACATATTTGCGCGGGCCATTTAAAATCCGTTCGCGGGCCACATTATAGGGGGTTGAGCAGCCTTGCTATATGGTACGTATTATGATACTATGTAGAAATACTACTATATTGTTATACAACCCTGTAATAATACAACAGTAATATAAAAATTACAATAATGCATTTTTTAAGATACGAGGTTGAGAAAGTAAGACAAAGAAATCTCATTCTCTCCTAATAAATCCTTGTGAAAGAGTTAACTGATCATTCTATTGAGTTGCAAATTATTATTTTTTATTTTAACAGCGTAAAAAACGTAATGATTCAAAATTGAAATTTTCTATTATTATCATATGTTTATTATCCATATCTTGTTGTGCTGTTGAATGTTGAAAACTTCAGCATTCAGTGTCTCTTTCTTAAGGCATCAGTGTGAGAGAGGGAGAAAACTATGTAACTGTTACACCTTATCTTTTCCTGTTAATCTATGTATTTCCCCCTCAAAATATTACCAGGCATTTTATGACTGCAGACGTCTCGTATCACCTAATACTAAAAGACTGTTTAAAATAGTCTTAATTTTAAAGAGTTTTTAATGGGATTGCAACACTCGACGAGTCGACGAGTCGCCACTCTGTATATATCTAGTTAAATTTGAAATTTAATACTAATGTGTAAATACAGGACCAAGATTGTGTATATTGACGGAGGATGCATTTTATGTACTGTTAACGAAAATGCAGTCACTTAACAGATTTCTGTTTATTAAATTTTCAAGATGATTTCAAGTGAAGTACTTATTAGTTTTAGATGTTGTCAAATACGAATAATTGATACGGTACCTGTTCTATGCGAGTCTTGTTTTAAAGACTCCATAGTTTAGCTTGTAACATTTGTTTGAACATTTAGAATTCAGTTGCACCCAATATAGATCTATATAAAATAAAAGTTTCGATGAATGTCTACCTAGAAAATCAGTAAAGTAGCATTTATCTACTTATAATATTACGGAGCTGAGAACCCACAATTCCTTGCTTTGTAGAGTGTCACTACTAACTATACAGCCATGTAATAGGTTTAATAGACCATTAAATTGTATAATACAACAATGTTTTCTAGAAAACACCAATGATATTTTAGAAAACTCTCCTAAAATTTTGTTAATAACTGTTATTAATAACAGTTTTCTAGAATCCATTATGTTGTATATAATATCTGACGGCCTCTTTTACCTATTCACAGTTATAAGCAAAATTTTGGGAGGTATTGATTGCATGGCTAGGATTGACAGTCAGTCATCCAGTACAGCTTTATCAATAAATTGTCGAACATAGAAATATATAACATTCATATCTTGCATAAAAATATCATGCATAGAAAATATCTTGCATAGATATATCTTGCATAGAAAATATCTTGCTTAGATTATCTTACATAGAAAATATCTTGGATAAAAAAATATATTGCATAAAAATGCATAGAAAATACCTTGCATAGAAAACATCTTGCATAGGAAGCATTTGCATTGCAACAACATGCATTGCGTTTATCTGCATATCACTTGCTTTTAGGTCTTCGTCTTATTTGACTGTAGAAGTATGGATATTCATTGTTCTTGACATGTGCCATTGTTTTCACTGTTGTTGTTGATAAGAAATCTGTTGGGTGACGCTGGTATAGTGAGTATTTTAGTCAAATTCTAAAGGGCATTTCGGTATAGGTACCCCGCGAGTGTGACGTTTGTGTTTTTTGTTACTTTTCTTCATATATAATCAATACCTCGTCAGAATGTTAAATAAATTCAATTTCAATAAAAAAAGTCCATGTAATTGTTCAATAGCTTAGTTAATGAAAGTTAGGCTTTTTCTGTAGTATTTATAATCCATAAACTAGGTAAATACAACCTGAAGCGGTGATTTGTCGAATCTGATGAACAAAGATTATTTTGATAGTTTACAATCAGATTTTGACTAAGATTCGTAAATGACACAAATTTTTGTTCGTTCGATACATTTAAATTTATGTTATTTTTAATATTGAAAAAAATAGCAAGTATCAAGAATGTTTTTTAGCCTAAATATAAGATTTTCCACCAATAAGACCTGGACACGCTGTTCTATGCTGTTCGGTTTTCATGTCATTTCCTACCATGTGTTAGTTATGGAATGAACTTCCTGCTTTGGTGTTCAAAGCTATGATAAGAGTTCTCTCAAGAACAGGGTCCATCCCATCCTTCTTGGCCGGCAACGCTTTTGCGATGCCCCTGGTGTTGCCAATGGCCATGGGTATCAGGGATTATTTACTAACAGATGAACCGTCTGTTCGTTTCTCTGCTACAGGTGTATATAAAAAAACTCTCATTAGACGGACTCTAATATAGATCTGAATGAACAACCGTTATATAACATAATTTTGTTTGTCGATATGTGCCTTAACTTAGAGATAGCTTTGTATCAAATATATATCGTATTATTAAAAGTTATATAGGATCCGAAAATAAGTGACATTATATGACTTAAGAAGCAATATTTAGTACAATTAATTAAATTATTGGATCTTGCGAATGCTCACAGAGGGCAGCACCATAGAAATATTTGCAAATTTATATTTTTAAGGACAAGTAAATACATTCAAA
>DWJZ01005304.1:0-14224 GCA_018249125.1 Asbolis capucinus | reverse complement strand
TTATATTTCAAACTTTATTTTTTATATTAATAGCCTTAGACTCAGTTAATTGTAATATGATATTTAATTATTATTCCAACTGTCGTTATAATGTATGCCAAATATTTTCTTATGTTATTTTTATTTTTGTTATTTTTATTAGTTTAATTATTTATGGTTATATTATTTAGTTTATATAAAATAATATTTATTTTATATTCTTTTGTAAATATGTTCTATTTTTCTTTATTTTTTTAAACTATAATTATGTATTATATAATGGTTAATAATTATATTACGCATATATTACTACGTATAGATATGTTTTAAAATACAATGTATTATTTTTATTAATATGTAAATAATTTGTAGTTTACAGTATTTTTTTTTATTATATTTTACGATGGTTACCAGTGAAGTGATAAATGTATGAGAGACGTCACTTCCATTTTTTTTTTCTTTTGTTTTTTTTGTTGTTTTCTTATTTTCATTGTACAGTATCGTGTATCACGAGATATGATTGTGTATAATTTATTAGTGTGTACGTGTTGTATAATCGAGTTATAATAGTCATAAAATAAACCAAACTGCATCAATTAAACTAAGACTTTTATTTCCCTTGGTTCGTTTAAATCAGTGGTTCTCAACCGATGGTCCGTGGGCCCACTGGTGGTCCCGGGAAGTGGCTGGTAAAGATCACTAAATAAGAAGTTATTCTTATTCTTACTAATAGTATGAATGCGAAAATAAATCTTGTCTATCAGTCTGCAACCTTTTCATGGCTAAACAACTGAACATATTTTGATGAAAATTAAAATTGAACTTAATAAGTAAACACAGGCTGCTTTTTAGTGCCAGAAAAAGGCTGGAAGGGGTTGAAACTTACTACCCATCGTTATTATCGAAGGTACAACCATGAAAAATGTACCAAAATATATATATTTTTTAATATGGTACCTGTGGAAGATGAAAATTGTTCTGTGCGGACATAGCCGCGACATAAAGCTGGTTCTTGCATTTAACACTACACAAAATCATATGTATACCTTCAATATAAAATTATTTGAAAATAATTTGAGCCAATTTGTATAATTCATCGTACATTAAAGACAAACATATTGGGCTATATGGGTATTGATGTAGTTTTCATAAAATTGTATTGGATTTCGTTTTAATTTTTGACATTAAATAGCAGTGTAACTAACACGCCAAAAGAATATTTATTGGACATTTTAATTAAAACTAGAATTGTGATAATTTTCTCTCCATATACGACGATATTATTACACGTACTACAAAGCCTTTCACGGTATATTAATATCATTTATTTCGCTGTGATATCCCATTTTTACGGAATAAATTCTTTTTCCGGGATAAGGATTATTCAAGTTGAGCATCAATGGCCTCGTGGGAGCAGTAACAGTCTATTGGTTTGAATGTTGCGCTCTTGATATTCTGAGCAACGGGGGACACAAACGGAGGTTCGAATCCTGCGTGCAAGTCTAATTTTCAAAGTTAAGTAAGTACGTTTTACAAAATCATTAACACTTGCTACGGTGAAAAACCATCGTGAGGAATACTGGGTTTACCAAATAAATTTATTTTTTATTTATTTATTGTTAATAAAAACAGCATAAACCTAATAATTAACAATTTCTAAATGTAAAGAAATAAACTTTTCACAATTATAACACATTCAAAAACTATTTAAATAGTCGGTTCAAACCGTGCAAACTTAACCATTGCCGACACTTTCTGCATAAGGTATTGGTTCTAATTACAGTGCACTTTTATAAGTAACAATAGTTATAATTAGTTGACAAAAAAAAATTCTAATAAATAATAATGAATGTACGAAAGCTTTGCTCCTAGTGATAGTTAATGATTTTTATGTACATTAGCAAATTGCTATAACAATTTTATAAGGCGCAGTATATTATTATCAATTCCAATCAATACACAAATAATTATGTATCTGTCGTATCGTCGTCATTTATTCTTACTTTTACCCCGATAATGTTATAGTGGACTTCTCTGTGCCTTATTTAAAACACTTAAATAGATAATAGGATTGGGTAAATAAAGTGTTTGCTACTTTAGTCTAAAGATGTATTAAAGTTTAAAACTTAGCGGATTTTATCGATCCTATATTATATCTAACGAGTTAAGCTACAGCGGGCGTGGTGGGCAGATGGGTGACCGCTAATAATACATATGACTGAGCTTTTCCGTGCTTTCAAGGACACGTAAAGCTGTTGGTCTCGATTGCTATTGTTACATGGTAGTTGTCGTCCTTGAGTAACATAAAAACTTCCGAAATTTGGTGTTTAGTAACATAATTATAATATATTTAAAAGATATCACATGAAAATGATAGTGGTATTCAACCAGCGCCTGTCGATACGTAATAGCATTTGCACTATGCAGTGATATTGTGATATTACTTGGTCAGGATACTTAATAAATTACATTAAGGTACTACAGATGTAGTATTACATTAAAGTTGATTAGGTACTGTGTGTTAAAATTTGTTTTAAGAATTGTGTAGTTCTTTATTTTCTTAGGGAAAATATTTTGATTTGTATTAATGAACATAAGTACTATTACTTGGGTTGGACGCTAACCTATCCACCATCGCTTATGACTAGATTCTCGTGCTCAGTAGTGGGCCATCAAAGTGCCTGGGCAAAGTTGAGTTGCAACTTTTGTATTGTAATATTCATGTAGAGAGATAACTAAAGGCGTTTATAATTCGAGTTGAATCTAACGATGTATGAAACTTGTTACGAAAACCCAGGTAATATTTTTTCTTATTAGAAGAATATTGGTTTATTACCTGCATAATTTTTATATATTATTAGGGCGGGTACTCTTTATGTGACTATCAACTTCAGGCTGGATCGTAACCATCTTATAGTTTGCCAGGAAGAAGTGATTGATCTGCACACTTAGGGAAGACAAATCAAGAATGGATACAGTATATCGTTGTACAACAACATATCGCTTCAAAACGGGTGACAGAAAAATAATGGATTATGACAAAAGGACGTGGAGAAAAAACGAAGAGAAGTACAGTCTCTGAAGTTGTATTATTGGCACTTGTTTCGTTTATCGGCATTTATTGTATTACCAACGGAAAAAAGTGAATAACATTCGTAACACATAAACATTGAATGTCTTATATGTTTGTTTTTGAACTCGACTCGACTTAAGCTATATTAAAGGTACTCGTAAAATATTTTTTCGTGACGACATTTCGACCCAGTTCCATCGATCATGGTCCCGGCTGAACTGCAGTGACTGAGAAAATTTTAATGGGATTTCAGATCACACTTCATAGTCTATCTACTTTTTACAAAAAGCAAAAACGAGCTAGACATGCACCTGGATCAAAACGTCAGCGCGAAAAATATATATCGTTAGTACCCGTAACGTAGCATAACTTATAATGTCTTGATATACAACTATTATTATAATAACCGGTAACCATTGTATGCTTTTGAAATGACTAATAACATACATGAAGTTACACATTACATGCATTGTTAGGGGAATCACTGATATTGCAAAAAATAAAACGACGGACTTGCTCCTAGAAGTACCCCCGCCATAGCTTACCACATTGTCGGCTTGTTTATCCAAAAACCATGCGTCAGACAATCCTGCAGCCTAATTGACCCTTTTTTTAACGTGTGGAAAGACCCTCGTCTGTTCCATCCGGCCACGGTAAGCTGGACAGGTATGTTAGACTCGAATCCACTAAAACCACACGGTGTCGACGCCTGCCGCTTTGGTACCGGGACCGTGTCCTATTCTCGTTCCAATGCCTCGGCGCGATTGGTAATGACCCTGCCGCAACTGAGGAACCGGGGTTCAAATCACAGTCGGGATATTTATGTGACATACATAAATTTGTTCTCTGTTTGCGGATATTGTGAGGTTTTGTAATTGGTCAGATACTCGCCGCAAAGGGAATAGTACTGTGTACGTATATAAGCGTCTGAGTACTGTGTGCATTTAAGTCTGTGGGTTGAGGTGTTTATATCCTGGTGGTTTTTTTCGATTGTAAGCGATCGAAAAAGTTGAGCAATAGTGAGCACGGTCGGTGGGCGCATGGTTGACCGCTACTGGCAAAATTTTAATTAACGATTCCGTGAATGCACGTAAAACCATTGGTGCAGGTCGTCATGGTTATATAGCAATATTTAAGCCTGTGTGGACGGCTTCAGATGGCATATCAACTTTCGTCACTTGGGTTGTCCACAAACCTTTCCATCAATCCGCATTGAGCAGCATGTTCTAGGCTGCCTCAGCGCTACTATAATCGTGTGAGCGTTTTTTACAAAGTCACAGTCACTTCATACAATAATTTCGCACTTTCATAACTCAAATCACACGTTCCAGCTTATCCGGGCCGGCCTTTTGACCCATACCTTGTAGCTACTAGAAAGGCATTAAATGAAAGCGCTGTGAACCAGCCCGGACGTACGCAGTACAATAGATTTTGCGCACTATTCCAGGCAATTATACAGCAATGATAGCTAGTGGTTTGAACGTTAATCTCTGGAACGGAACACCTCTAAATTTGAAATTTATGTGCGTAGCAGTTCATTATAACTTGCCACGGTGAAGGAAAACATCGTGAGGAAACCAGAACTCCTAAGAGTTTTCCATAAAGTTCTCAAAGGTGTGTGAACTCCACCAATCAACACTTGGCCAGCGAGGTGGACAGCCTGCATCCTTCACACTGTGTGGAGACCCCAGCCCAGTCGTCGGACGTTTATAAGTTGCAATGATTTTAGGTTTACGATTTTAATGTTGGTTTCTCGAACTTGTTGCGTTAAATGAAGATGTCGTGAGGAATCAGACAATCTCCAATGTCCCCTATAACTTCTTAAGCCACCCGATGGATGTCGAAAGCCGTCAATGATATTTGGTGAGTGGCATCAAACTATACCAGTGGGACCGGCGATTTTACGTGCCCTACTAACTTAAATGTACGAGATGCCACTTGTTATAGATACAATGTATATACAATGTATGTGACAAAAATACTGTGCGCATATATATACATCGACACATTTACCTTCATTGAATTACCAATGAACTATGAAAATGTTTTAAAAACATACGTACACACATTACACCAATTGTACCTAGTTAGTTGTAAAAAATTATATAAATACACACTGCGGTACTGTGGAACATGTTTATGTGTGGGCTGTTTGAACAAAACAGCAAATTTCAAGTCAGGTGGTACGTAGTGGGTGGGGTTTTGGTGGGTAGAAATCTCACATAATCCATATATTTGGTAGCTGTGATTTTCCTCTCGGCAAAAAAACCTAGGATTTGAACGCTTCTTTATTATTTATTACTTAAATTATTAATTCTAATCAGACTGCAATAATGTAGAATTCACATTAAAGACTTGATTACGTTGCGACACTAATATTTAATTTTACCACTTTGGCTTCGATATTCTGACATAGTTATTAAAAGATTTTAGTTAAATAAATCATTTTAGAAAGTGATTACGTACACGCTTTCCATTCATTATAATATTGTCATTTGGGACCTTTGCTCAAAAATTTTGTAGATACGAGCTCTCGCTTCGCTTTTAAATACTGCTTAAGGTCCGTAGACGGGAATTTTTTAATACATAATTTTGTATTTGTGAATAGATTTTACTTCAACACGTTATCCAAGCTTACGTCACTACACCAGTGAATACTGCATTATAATAAAGAACATTGTTTTGGCTTTTATTCAATACCAAAAACCTTAGTAAGTGCTTGCTACTATTTTTCTTGTAGTCAGTTACAAATTAAGTACATTGACTATAATGTATATTACTATGAGTATAATATATGATTTTCGAGGGAATTTGGACTATTTTTTCTTCAGATTACCTAAGTAGTCGATCACTAAGTCACAATTGAATAAAATTTAAAAACATATTTGATCCGCTCTAGTGTTGCACTGCAAGCTAAGCCGACGGGATTCAAATATTGTCTATGGCTGATATTTACAGATATACTAACAAATAAGTAATACACTATGCGCTTTTATATTATATATTATTTTCCAACAAAAAATTACAGTTGTTGCATCTGGCAAATATAAAACACGAAACTTTGCGAACGCGAACGAAACACGAAACGAAGCATTTTGTATCGAAAAAATGGATTAAATGTATAAATCTAAAATAGAGAGTAATTTATTAAAATGTTTCAATTTGCAAAATCAAATTGGCGCACATAATTTTTCTTACAATAACTAAAAAAATGCTATTCAATGATTTTTTCAAAAACTACATGTATAGTGTAAATTAAATACATTTTCAATTTAAATTGCCAAAACAGTCTTCCAAATGGCACTTGGTTAGTGTGTTGGACTATGGTCTGTAGGTACGCCTCATATTGTGAGGAAACCCGAGCCCTGGTGCGACAGGTGTCCATTGCAATCACAGACATGTTTTCATAAGTTATGTGCGTATCGGAAGTACTTTAGCACTGGCTTTAGCAAAGGAAATTGTGTTGAAACCTGCACTCCTGTGAGTGAAGTCTATTAATCACACTTAGCAAGCTTGGTGGACCTATACGCATCACACTGGGGGACCCGAGGACCAGTGGTGGGACAGTTCTGGGTTGCGATGATGATATACCGTGTAAGGGAACTGTTGGTGTCATCGTTAACTTCGGTTAGGTTCGGTCGGTTTATTTACCAATGTACTGCTTCTCTTTATTTTAGCTTCTTCGCCCCTAAAGATGGTTCAAATACAGTGTCTATCAGTTCCTTTTTCTGTCAACGCGTTTGTAATATCCTTGATGCTGATTTCAACCATGGACAGCGGTAGTCACTTACTACTAAATGACTTGTCTGGTCATAACCTACTTAAGACAAAAAAAATGCTATTTAGTAAACAAATCAATGTGACAAATCTACATGAAAAATTACACACATATTTTAGGTACACTATCACTTATATAAAATGACACTAAGAACCATTTAATGAAGCTTAATCGTACTTAAGTGTTATAAAAAGTAACTGTAACTCATCAAAGTAATAGTGTTCATTTTTTAAGTCTCACTTTACTCTTATTATTTTAATGGCCGATGCACACGTGATTACAGATTCCTCGCCGTATAGTAATAACTTTAAAGAACCATTAAAAGCTACGTTTTGATTTAAATTTGATACACAACTTAAGAAATTGAACGAAATAACGTGAAACCAGTAGAAAGCGAAGACTTTAATGAATCTACCAAACCTGTTTAAGCAGTTAAAAGTGGTTTTGTTACTCGTCCGGTATGCGATTTCACAGCAGCCTAATATTATATTATACTAATGTGGAACATATATGTAAATAAAGGAGAGGCGGGTGAAGTAACACCGGATGTAGGAAAGAAAGATTCGGAACTGTTTTAAATGAAAGGTGATTATGACTGATTGATCGATATATCGATATAGCAATCGATTATCGAGTCTCACTTGTCTACTTTAGTCGAGATAATAACTTTTTATTGCCGATATTATGTTTATTACGAGAGAAATTTAACTGGAAAGTGAAAATTTAGTTTTCATTCCGTAGTGAGGTGGTACCCGCGAGCAATTTCGATTTCTGTTTGAACCAAATACAGATAGTTATCAGCTTTTAAACTACTGCTCGTAAACGTGGTTTCTGGAGCTTTAGAACGGGCTTGTACCGAGCTTTAGTTTGCTTTTAGGTTACTGAGCTGAATAGGTTGCTAAGTTGCGTTGTTAAATAACCTGATCGTCCCGGTTTCGATATTAGTGTGACAGTTAAATTATTGTCCACGGGAATGGGTTTTTTAATAGTTTTTTGTGTTGTGTGCTATGTAGGAGTGTGTAAGCGTTTATTTATGTGATTTTTATTTATATCACCCCATTAATTTACGTATCGTAGTGACACAATTCTTTCTCTTATCACCTATGTTATAATTAGTCATAAATAAATAATTGAATGAAGGAATGTCTGACATCGATTTCAAATTAAGTTGTTAGCAAACTTTTCCTCTTAATGAACACATGTTCATCTTCAACTTTCGGTCACTTTCGTTCATAATGACTTGCAAGTAGGCGTTAGAAAACAAAACCGGTGAATGAAACTCAATAATTTATTCAGTTAATAGTCAATAAGTTAATAAATAATAATAAATTAAATAAATTAATAAATAAATCTTTGTACAACAGAGGTTTCGAGTTGGGTGGGTAGGGCCAACTTAGTAATATTTTTGGTGGTATATTCTATCTACTTGCTATGGGGAGAATATGCGCTGTAGGCAAGATTTTGGGCTTCGTCAATGTTCTTGTTCCAGTCTGAGCCGTAGCTTGAGTAGCCATGGCCATGGCCGATGTCATGGGAGACATGCTCGACGTGAGCAGGAAGATGGGTTTCGTGGTGGTGCGCGTGTGGTACCACCTCGTAAGTCGTCTTTGTGGGTTCGTGTTTCAGACAGTAGGCAACGAAGAGGATTACGGCGAGAACTAACGCGATCTTCGCTGTGGCCAAGGCCTTGAGAGCGATCAGCTTGACGATGAAGAGTTTCCCGAAGAGCAACTTGGCTCCCAGAAGACCGATGATTCCTCCGATACCGCTACCTCCTTTCTTCTTGCCACGACCTGGAAGAGAGATACAATTAAGAAGGATTATAATCAGACGTTTGTAAAATCTATTTTAATTTTAATAAGCACAATTTTCGGATGAAAGCGAACTTAGGATGATTATTCAAAATTTACTCAAGTGCTCTTCAGAACATGAAATAGTTTCATGTAAATACGCTTAGCAAGATTACGTAGATGCAAAGTTGTATAATGAATCTGTAATTAGTAAAGAATGATCTTATACAGATGTGTTTGTTAACACTGCATAATGTATTTTAATATTTATGAACTTCTATGTTTTTTTGTTTTTTCGTTTCCATGACGTTATATTTTGACGTTATATTGAAAAATAGTTTAAAATGGTGTATCTTTTACTGTTAACTACCGTTACGTTTAGTTGAGAAGTTACTACTTTACGGAAACAGAATTATGATACTTCCACAATGATTACTACCAATACTGAGCACAGTTCTCTCCTCATAACTGAGGAGGCTTAGCCCGTACTTTATGGTGCAGGTTATTGATGGGAAATATAACCTCGTTATCATCAGTATGTCATACCTTCTTCCAATGATCGTTTTACTGTCTCCTTATCAGCCTGGTTCATTTTGACTTCCAGAGCATGAGTTTCGAAGAGGTCTACAACTCCTTCGATCAGTCTCTTGTTGACCTCCTCATCTTTCGCGACCGGGTCAGCGGGAAGTAAGTCCAATTTCTTAGGAGTCCTCATTTCACCATCAGCTTTAAGTACCACGCCTTCGACAATCGTAATACTTCTGGAGGACCTTAAATTGTCGACGATTTTCAGCAATTTTTCCTGTAAACAACATTTAGACATAAGACAACAATATCTTAATAAACATACATATATAATTTACTATGTAAGCATTGATAAACACGTTTGGAACTACTAAATCTTCGGTTAATTAACGTTCCTGCGTTCGGTCACTGAGCAAAGCAGTCGTAATTTAATTTCACTGATTCCGAAGACGTTCTTAATTGATCCAAGCAATCTATCATCGGCTATCAACTTATACC
This sequence comes from Asbolis capucinus, assembly GCA_018249125.1. Taxonomy (NCBI): domain Eukaryota; kingdom Metazoa; phylum Arthropoda; class Insecta; order Lepidoptera; family Hesperiidae; genus Asbolis; species Asbolis capucinus. The sequence continues at coordinate 4,581 of DWJZ01005304.1, read as the reverse complement.
ACGCAACGCTGAATCAAGTGAAATTAAAATCACTCCTCTTGATGCATGAAACTGGATCCTATAACACTAATCACACTCTCACTTCACTTTCACTAGATTAAAAAAAATATGAACCTTCACACAGTACAGATAATCTCCGTCTTTGCAATCCTTAACGAACCCTAGGGCTATCTCCATGGTGTTATCACTGTCAGCAGCAGCAAAGGCACTGAAGGCCAGTACTAATAAAATTACTGATTTCATATTTTTAATTGGATTCTTTCACCGGCCGAGAATTTTCTGACATCGAGTGATGTCAAGCTGTGTTTGGTTCGTTGGACGCGGCGCTATAGAGTTTTATCATTTCTCCCCCACCTTCGTTTATCTATTGCATATGACTGTCATCTAGGTTGAGAGAATCGGATTTAGTTTGGACCCTAATGTTTATGCAAATAAGTCTCTATGGTACATATTTGTTTATGGAATTTGTATTTTAATGAAATTCTAGGGTAACAGGAGTGTTGTTGGTTTAACGTAACCAGTTTTAGTATTTTTACTTTTTAAATTTTCTCGTAGAAATTATACTGGAGACCATTCTGTGATTTAACTGATAAGTGGATTACGTATTGAGAAAAATAGAAAATGTGTATCTTGCACGGTTTGAAGTTTATGTTAATTCTGTTATCCGATGCTCTGTTGGATTATCTGCTTGTGAGCAAGGGATCTCGTGTTCGATTCCCGACAGATATTTAAGTGATAAATGAAAATTCATTTTCGGGCTTCCAGAATTATTTTTATAGTTTATGCCAACAGAAAAATTCTATGCAGTTATAATTCAAAATTTGAGGCGTGAAAGGCCATAACTGTAGCTCCAGGTTTATGTTTGAGGTCAATTGTAAAGTCTAGTTTGGTTCAGACAGGACTCATAGTTAAGGAGTTCTAAGTGAAGTTAAAAGTAAAGCTTTCGATTTAATTCGTTATTTTTGTAGAAAAAGGTAACAAAGTGTTGGTTTAACAAACTGAGGCATATTTATAAGGGTAAAGATTTTCTTGCTTCAACCCGTGATATATTATGAAGAGGCAGGATTTGATTGTTTGTTTCAGTAGAATAGGTTCCGAAACTAGTGGGCCGATTGGAAAAAAAATTCTGCGAATAGTAGACTATATAATTAGGTGTTTGCAAGAATATCAATTATTTAAATATATCGTCAATTACTATACTTAGTCTAGTATGTGGTATTTTAATATTAGTCGATATAACTTGAATAATTATTGTAAATAGTTGAATTGAAAATATCTACGGCCCATGCCCATAATAATTAATTATGATGTTTTCGTCATATTACTGTAAAATACTAAAAACTACTATCGTGAGTACCTGTTCGTATTTTTATAAATTTTTGCAATTTTTGGTAATCATGATGATGTAATTTTGAAAATATAAGTTAATGACAGGAAAACATTTATGGTTTATTCATATCGATATTTCAATATTACTGAATTTTCGAATCTGTTTATAATCCAAAATTCCAAATTCTATAGCTACTCTCTAGGTACCAATATAAAGGTCGAGGAGTTAGTGGCTAACCCAGGTGCCGGTAGTTTTTACGCCAAACACTTCCGACATGCTTTAAAAATTGCTATCTAACGATAAAAACAGCATCCAACGGCTTTATGCGCTGAAGCATGGCAACGCTAAAGATATTTTGCCATCGGCGGTCACCCATCCTACCGACCGCGCCCGTTTAAACTTGTCACTTACGATCGAGGCAGGACTATGAACGATGAACTATGAATTAGCAGGAAGTAATAATATTATAGTAAAATTTAGAAAAGTTAAGACAATAAAGTATAAATAAATAATTTTTTTTGAAAAACTCACACACGAGCATCTGACTCCAAATTAAGCATTCGCTTGTACTGTAGTGAGCAACATACTTATATATTTTAATTACATATTTATATAGATATTTTTATTAAGCCCAGACAGAAAACAAACAGTCATAACATATAAGTTTGTTCTGGGTAGGGGCCAAACTTAAGATCCGATGGTGGTTCAATTTACCAACCCATCAAATTCAATTTCAAAATCATTTATTTCACGTAGGTATTTTCAACAAACTCAAAATATTTTATTTCATCATAGGAACATAGGAGCTCATTAAATGACAATCAAAAGATTACATACACAATATTCATACATTCTTATTAAAATACCTTAGAATTTGTTATGGATTTAAAATCCATCAGTAATCCAGCGGTATTGCCTAGTCTCGGTAGACAATTCCTATCTACAAGTCAGCGGCTTTGCTAGAATATTACACTTATAAACGACATTTTTTTGGAATCTGTCGTTTCGGAAAGATGCCAAAATAACGAGAAGAAACGGCGATACAAACGGCGATGAATAAACTAGTCCAAAGTTCTTAGGTTCATTCTCGGCGACATAATCTCATCTCAAAAGCATCGAAGTGGTTACAAATACATACTTCCTAACGGTGGCCAACCAGACCGCGCCCATCTGATAACTCGGTCGATCGGTGATGATTGACATATTCAACATTCGACATACTGATAATATGCTCAGTGGTTTGGATAGTGGTGTTTTGAACTGAGAGTTGGGGTTCAAATCCTGTACGTAGACCAGTGGTTTTAAAGTTGGGCTCTCTAACGGTCGTGGTTTCAGAAACAAAAAACCATAATTAACCGCTTGACGACGATCCCACCTGATGGTGTTGCCATGAAGACTTCTGTGGCAAAGCGCACTAACTTAGTAGAAGTCTATTAACTCATGATTTGAAGACATTTACATTTTCACTTGCTTCGTGGAACGTAAACTTGATTTCTGTGAGTTCACCATATGATGTCCACCAATCCGCACTGGCCAGCGTTGTGAGTGGAGCCGAGCCCAACAGTGGGACAGTTGTCGGTTACAATAATGATGATGATTATAGAATTGGTGATGAGTTTACAGTAGCTGATGTTTGGAAATTAATAACATTGCCATCTGACTTCAGTCAGTCGAAATACATAAAATAAATGGCAACAGATTTTTAATGTCGTCCTTTACACTAAAAGAGATCTTTTTTAAAAATGATTCCATGATTAATCGTTTCTTTGACCCAAAAATTCCTTAAGTTGCAACTTTCACACTGTTAGGGTATATCGTGATACATAAAATAAATTTATAGGTATCTGTTTAGTGTCTGCACATGGAAAATATGTATTTACGAAAAGCTATTTATCAGTTTACACAAAAAAAAAACAGTGGTTTTAAGGAATTTTGTCTGTCTTTTTCAGGTTTTTACTGCTTGCACATGGAAATTATTTACAGGCCTTAGTTTGCCATAGAAAAGTAGCCTATGTTTTTCCTCAAGTTCTATTCTACATTTGTAGCAAGTTTCATCAACATTGGTTCAGTGATTTTCGCGCGAAAATGTAACAGACAGACATTGTTACTTTCGCATTTATAATTTTAGTAAGGATTAACATATATCTTTTGCCCGTAAAATCACAGACGTTGGAATTCACCTTAAATGGTATCATACACACGCGACGCCGTGTCAGTAAAATATTTTGGCATTCGTTTTTAAAATGCTAGAAACGCACGCCAATAATGTGCGTTAATACAGCAGGAATCGTTCATAGCTCGGCGGCTTGTTTTGATTGTAAGCGATTAAAAAAATAACTGATAATGGACGTGGTCGGTAGGAGGATGGGTGACCACTAGTGGCAATGATATCATGAGCTTTGCCATGCCCTCCGAGAGAGCGTTGTCTTCCCGTTTGTTATTGTAATAATCGTTAAGCCCTATCGGAAGCCTTCGGGCGGCATAAAAAGGTCACGTTCAAGGTTTAGATAGGCCACTAGTCCCTACACCAATCTGTATTAGAGCAGCGTGGTGAAGTATGTTCTAAGCCTCCTCAATATGTTGAGAACTCCATGATTAGTAGTGGATCATGAATGAATTGACGAAGCCAAGAAGCCATGCTGCGATAAATGTTTTTCTTTTAGGTTAACCACACCTTTTCCTTGCCCTAGGAGAATACAAGACTACTGATACGTAGTTTTTTGTTATATTGGTACAAATTATCAACTTCCGGATGGATGAGAATAAGTACTTTAAAATTAGAACAATTGAAGAGTGTGTATGCAGGCGAGTGCAATGGTTTTTATTCCATCTCAAGAAATGTCCAACGCGCCCAAAAAAGTTTTGTCAACGATTACAGGAGCAACATCCTTAATTAGTATTTTAAATTCGAAAGTAACCATGTCTGTCTATTACAATTTCAAGCCAAAATTACTGAATGTATTTTAATGAAACTTGCTGCAGAGATAGAAAAAGACTTAAGAAAAAACAAGAGCTAATTAGTTTCGAAACCAGACGTGAAGTGGTTGAAATAGTGGATAAAATTTACATTGTCAAAGATTGACAGGCCGGTTGGTCTAGTGGTTAGTGAACCTGACTGCTGCACCGAAGGTCGTGGGTTCGATTCCCTCCCTGGTCAAACTTTTCTGTGATGAACAGGAATGTTTGTTCTGTGTGTCTGGATGTGAAATAGAAATATCTATTTAAGTATGTATTTAAAAGTATATATGTAT
>DWJZ01005303.1:0-14226 GCA_018249125.1 Asbolis capucinus | reverse complement strand
TCGAACCCGGACCCCCTGAATTCTTAACCACTAGTCTACCACCGCCTTGCAATTATGATAATGATGATTAATTGTCATGTGATCATTACCCGCCATCTGAGGATATGAGACAGTAGACTATTACAATAATTACCTAGGTATAGTAAGCGTTAATAATGCGGCGACTAGTTTCGATTGTAGACGATCGAAAAAATTGCGCATCTGCAAGCGCGGTCGGTAGGAGGATGGGTGACCGCTAGTGGCAAAAATATTATGAGCGTTTCCGTGCTTCGGAGGGCATATGCCATCGTTAAGCCATGTCGCAGGCATTCGGGTGGCATAAAAACTTCCGGCACTTGGGTTTGGCCACTAACCACTCCAAGCCGCATTGAAGCAGCGTGGTTTAGCTCTAGGCCTCCTCAGTATGAGGCAGCATGATGAGAGATTCGTGCTCAGTAGTGAGCCATCAATAAAGCCACATAGATTAATATTAAATCCCCAGGACATGTATGCAGCTCAGTTACCGGGAAACCAGCTGTAAATCATCGGCAGTACCGCTGAAGCATCAGATATCAGATCATTAATCAGTCAGTTCAGAATGCGTGAATAAATGAATTGATGGTATTATTTTTTGCATCTACTGTTCTCTGCGGCCAGGTTTAATACGTTTAATTTGTATTAAAACGTGACTAGTATATGCTACTAAAGCATATTATATATACTATATTATATATAGTATACTAACTCACCCAGCAGACGTTGACCTGCTAAATTAATTAATATGTTTTGAACCAGCTGTACCCACGAATCTTATGCAAGGAATTTGTTTCTTCGATAAGCTACAGAATTGTTAATAAAATTTTTGGACTGTGTATATTTCGATTGAATCATAAATGCATTTTAAAAACTACATAATATGTATATATCAAATCAAACCAGTCATTTCTGAGATAAGCACCCATACGCACAGACAACCCGTCAAAACTTCTAAAAATCTGCGTTCTGTTCTCTACTGTAAAACCCTAGGAAAAGTTTCTTCATGGTTGCTTACTTTCATAGATTTGACAAGTTATTATTATTTGGTTACTGTTTTGACAGTACCAATTCAAATACCTATTAATGGTGCGTTCAGAAATTTTCTTAGAGAGACACTAACGGTAGCTTCCTAAGCAGGAATAAATTCACTGTATTATCCTCACTATAGTATGAATTTAATTTACACTTATGATAGGCCGGTTGGTCTAGTGGTTAGTGAACTTGAATGCTGCACCGTAGGTCGTAGGTTCGATTCCCACCCAGGTCAAACTTTTCTGTGATGAACAGGAATGTTTGTTCTGCGCGCCTTGATGTAAATATCTATATAAGTTTGTAATTAAATATATATATATATATATGTTTTTCAATAATAATATATATAGTATATATGTTTATCAGTTATCACCATAGTACAAGCTATAAAGCTAACGCTTAGTTTGGGGTCAGATGTGTGTGAGTTGTCCAAAGATTTTTATTTATTTTATTGCACAAGTTGCAATAAAATAATATTGCGATTATAAATTGAGATGTAAGCTATCTTTCAAGTTGGATCAAACAACATCGTGACACGAAACTTATATTAAAATTATATTAAAATAACAGTTCTATAGCACCACGTTCTCTTATCATAGGTTCTAACTTGGATCGTTTAAGATTTTTTTTTTAGTTAGCCCTATAATAATAAAACTAAAAATAATAAGTAGAATTAATGTTTTAATCAGCATTTTTTTAATAAATAACAAAAAATACACATGATCTCAGATGCAGATCGGGTTATACAATACCTCACCGAGTACCACCTGGGGAAAGGTCTTAAAATTTACTTAAACATGCGAATAATGGACAGCCTAATATTTGCAGTAATTGAAACGTTACTCTGGAATATTCTACGCACTTTAATTAATAAACCTTTGCTTAGAAATAGAACAAAGTGAGAACAAACTAATCTAACAAGCACTTCCCCGAGCAATTATGAAACGAAATGAAATTTACCGTGAGTTTGTTTTTAATGTGTACACAATTAAAGGAACAGATGCTACTAATTATATTATTCGGGGATTCCTTAGGGATTCATTGAATTGTAATGTAGCGTTTATTTCAAAGGAAATAAGGCTATTTGTTTTAATTGCAGAGAAATTGGGTAGTGTAGAATTAGAAATGGCGTTGGTTTTTGTCGGTTGTGTTTAATTTCGCAGTTCATGGTCATTTAGCGATTGTGACTGGCCAGTAGGTGTAGTGGTTAGAAAACCAGGCCACAGGTCGTGGGTTCGATCCCCGCCTAGGATAAACTTTTCTGTGATGAATAAGAATGTTACTACTACCAATACTCTGAGAAATTTCGATCTGGATTTTTGATGAGCAGGTATGTTACTATTTGCTACCGATACTCTGAGAAAATTCGAATGGATTTTTTCCATACAAACCTATCAATTTTGTATGGAAAAGATTTCAGATCGAATTTTCACTGAGTAATTGGTATTTATTGTCACAATAACATTAATTGAAAACAGAACCAAAATTAACTTGACCAAAATGTCTTTCAAATTTGTTTTGTATACACAAAACCATATATACACTCCAATGAATCGACCCGAACATTGAAGGATCAACTCAAGGAGAATGGAAGATTATTTATCTAAATAATAACAACAAACACTCAAGGTTTCGTACTGGCTGATCCAGTTTTCAAGCACACCAATTGAACCAAGTATTATATGAACCGATCTATCTTGAGAAAGTGAGTGAAAATATTGTCTGTATTATTTGTTTTCATATAATGGTTAAGAGTGTTTTCCTTTTCAACAATGATATGTGTTCAATCCACGAATAGCCACTACTGGTCACGGGTTTTCTCTCATACTGAGGAGGCCAAGACGCATACACCACTGGATTGGTTGAGGGGTCAAAACAAAAGCATTGGAAATTTTTATGCCACCCGAAAGCCTTGGCTTGCATGGCATGCCCCCGAAGCACGGAAACGCTCATTATATTTTTGCCACTAACGGGCACCCATCCTTCTACCGGCCGCGCCCGTTGTTACTTAGTGTTTAGTACCTTACAATCTAAACCAGCCGTTAGGCTATGAACGCGGCAGCCTTGTATTTTTTTACATGAAATCAGTTAAGCGCCTGACTATAAAATTCCAACTAATGTTAAGTAGCGATATCGATTTGATGTGGTCTTAGTCGGCACTTACATTATTACTTAATTAAAATGGTGATGATTTTAAATTCTTAAGTAATTATAATATATTTAAATATAAAAGTTAAATATTTAAAAAAACGATTAATAACATAACCCATTTTGTTATTTCACTACCAGGACATCAGAACAAGAAGAGCAACCTGGCCCAGAGTTTGTATCGGCGGGAGTCTCGTTGTTCGTCGGCGGCGGCGCGTGTGGTGGCGGCGTGCTGTATCGACAACGTACCGCGCCAGCGCCTCACGCTCCTGCGCCCCTGGTACCTCCGGCGACGCATGATCGACTTTGGATGTGGAAATGTTTTAATTACACGTAAGTTTTTTTATATAAATAATATATGTACATATATGCCTTTATAATCCGTTTTTTGTAGGGAAAATCCTATGGCATTATTGGCCATGCGGCTTTACAAAACTATTTCCGGAGTGGATAGTGGCCAACCCAAGTATCTCTTTCAAGCATTTCTTACACCGCCTGCACCGTATTCCTTACATAATGTGAGGGTGCAAACTATACTCATCACACTGGCTGAGTACGAATTGGAAGTCGTTACGAAACAACATTTTGAAAATAAATACTGCATGCAGGATTAATCCATATCTTTAGGCTTCTATTACGCCGTATTTCACAAAGTCATTATAACAAATTTCGGGTAAACTAATTACACGATAATCATAAACAAACCGCAGGCCATTCAAATTCATAATATCCTTTAGGACAGCGTATAAATCAGGTCCAAATACTATTAACCTCTTTAAAACTAGGTTAATAGTGACACAAACATTAATAACGATGCTATTACGGTAACAGAATTGAAAACAGTCCGTCGCAATAAACAAGCGAGTCGGTCCTATAAATTCAATTCGCTGATTCTCATATCGGCGTGACATGTGGACTGCGCTACAGAAATGTCAGAGTCAATTGAAATTGACTTGGACATTGTTGCTGGACGTATTGCGTTTTGAGCTATAGCATAAGGGTTTGAACGCTGGTTTTTTGAATGAGAGTAAGGTTCGAATGCTGTGCGCTATATGTAAGTTTGAAAACTTATTTCCGTTTGTGTGGAGTATGTTCAGTCTTTTTAGTATGTTGGGAATCTCGTGCTCAGTGAGCCATTAATGAGCTGCTAAACAATAAAAGATAGCTTCTAGTTTCGCTATGTTTATATGTTTAACTAGTATTAATATGCAACTTGTAATTTGGTTAGTGGTTACGAGTATTTGGCATAAAGCGAATTCCATAGAATATCCAGCGGTCCGGGAGTCCGGGTTCGAATACCAGAGCGCGCACTTTTCGGAGTTATATATAAGATGATGATGAATTATTCCATAACTTGCATGACTGTCTATTTAACCCTTAAGCGTAAAATGAAGGGCACATTTTTATGCGTAGACTCGGTAACCTCTCCCCGTGTCGTCTCGCACTTATGCAAAAAAAATTGCAAGATCGACATTCAGATGGTTTCTATCTTGTGGTTGATCAATCTAAGACCTGCTTCTTGACGGGCAACTTATTGATGACAACCCTTCCCTAATGTCCATGAGCAGTGGTCCCTTACCAGGTGATCCGTCTGCTCGTTGGTCTTCTTGTAACATACAAAATATTATGTAGCCCAATGAAGCGTCCATAAATTAATACGCAACAAGTAGAGACACAGAAGATTCATAATAATATCCCAAACTTTGTCATACAGCAACCAAAGTGCAAACGCCAGTTTCATAAATTAAGTCTTGCTGATTCACAGGCCACGATCCGTAAGTTATACGGTGTGACATGACATACTGCGCCCAGTGTATACCCTGGGTTGAAACGAACTGGGAATTTTGATAGCGTCATTTCGAATGGAAGAGTCCATTCATGTCGTTCCCAGTGATATATGAATCAAGTTTGCGTTTAATTTCCGAATGGTCAGCTTTGTTAAATGTGGAAGTGAGCATTTTTAGAATTTTTATGAGGTTGTTAAACGGATCTCGTATTAAAAGGTTTTATATAGTTTCATCTCGCCCCGTGTTTCTGTTTTCAAATCTTCTGAATACAATATGAAGTGTATAATCAGGCTTCCCCTGGTCCTTTCATGCCACATGTTTACTATCAAGAATTTTTTTTTCGTCAGTAACTTCATTTCGACGACACGCTCAACTTCAAGCGATAGCAGGTTAACAGTGTCCACAGTACCACGAGATACATTATGGTAACGCAATTTGTAGGACAATGTTAACGTTCAGCCTTTCGACTGGTTCGCTCTCTATCCTAAGTTCCGAGAAAAGACTCGTGTTCAAGTGGTGGCAAGCACCTTTAAATCCTTTTTAAACAAACATGATAGAGATGAAAATGTGGCATTAGCCAGCAAATTTCCATTAGAGACTAAGAGACAGAGAGAGATGGAAGAGTAATTGCGTATTTTTTTAAATATAATTGATAAATTGTTAATGATTATGCAAATAATATTTGTATGCCCACAATGGTCGATAATGAAGCACCTATATCATTATACGTACTATAACCTATGGTCACAAATGAAGAAATTTGATTTGAGTTATTATTCTCCGGAAAAATCCATCCGTCCATCCATCAGCCTCGACACGCCCACTATCTGACATAGGTCTCACCTAATTTGCGCCTCTCTGACCTTCTTCAGTCAGTCCACCTGGTTGGAGAGCGCCCCGCGCTCCTTTCACCGAGATACAGTCGACGTGCGGAATATTTTTCTGTAACAATAAACTGATTTGAACTTTATTAATTAAATAATATTATCGATAGGTATCCATCTACCCCATCGACATGACTCAAATTTTCCTGTTCATGATTATATTAACAATAATTGGCTTTGTGATCGTTTTTCGATAACAGAAATTAATTTCCGTGGGTTGTTCTATTAGCATACTAATAACTAGTTTCAGCTTGTTTAGGGTTGTGCTTCATTCGAATTTCAATTTCATAACTACTTCGCTATTCAAGTTAGATAAGTAGTAGGTTTTGGGAGGGAAATTAGAGAGAGGTTTGAAGATTGGTAATAGGGATTGGCCTACACCCTTTAGTTGGAAATTATTAGACCATTAGCAAAGGTTGTTATTTATGAACAATGTAATTATGAAGGGGCCGAACACTTGGGCCAATGGAATTTGATCAATGTGTCAAGCCACTTTAAGGGTGACCAAATGTGGAATGGTTGCTACTAGCAATCATTTTACGAGCTCGGGTATATTTTAGGAGAAATCGATTCCAACTTATTTTATAGTAGTCGCTTACAAGAGCAAACGAAGTCCATGGTAATACAAAATATTATCAGATTTATAACAATGTTATTACACGAACTCCTACCTCCAAACACCTTCTGTCACCTCTTCCCTTAACCTTGCCTTTCAGAATGAAATAGTTGTCTGTATTATGGCGAAGTTCTTTACAATATTTGCTATTGATCGTCATTATCTTGTCAGTAGAAAGAAGTCCTTAAGCTGTTTTGTCGAATATTGATTGATAAAAAATCTTCCATTAGTTTAAACAAGGTGATGTAAACCAAGAGGCAAAATACATAAATAAGCACTTTCGTACGATTATTTAAGGATTATTTGTCTTATTTATTTATTCCTATTGCATGAACCATTAAATAATTAAATAAACGATTCTTCCCGCCACACTCAAATTCGTTAATAGTAACTTTTTTTTAAATATTATGGTAAAATGGTATGGTATGGTAAGATGGTATATGGTGATGTTGTCTTAGATGGTAAAGCACGTTAACTTAAAAGAAGCCTATTTACTCTTGTCTCGAAGACAACGAAATATATTGTAGTCGAGAGGGAAATCTAACGCAGGTAATTTATCCAAATCCTTCGCGGTACGTTATACAAAAGACCCGGTAAACCTACAAGATACCCGGAGTCATGTGGTGCGATGTTAAAAGAGTGTGCGGGAATTAAGTCCTGTAATTCCTACGCACTCTCTTCAAAATGTACTATAATATACCAAGAAATTGGCAACTCTATGCCTATCCTTTGTACATTGATTGTAACCCATTTAGGGTCATTTTATTTTAGCAAATCCCTATGCAATATCCGTACTAAGGACCGATTTATGTGAACATTAACGGACTTTTTAGTGCTCCAATCAGAGTGAATTCTATTGTAGATTTTGCGTGATTTAATTTATTACCTATATTTTTTTTTATAGAAAGCAGCTATCGACGGATGGTGTGACAATCGCGGCACCATCGGAAGCCGGAAGGTGGTCACTCTGGGCTCTCTCACTCTCCAACCGAGGTCTTCGCTTCTCAGCTCCGAGGAATATCAACGTATTCCGACCCATACAGCTGGATTTCACGCTGCCCCCAGCACTGAAGGTCGGAGAAACGGTTGAAGTTGACGTCAAGATCACGAACAACATCAATAACTGTATGGATGTAAGTGAACTTATATACAAACTAGTATCAGCCCGCGAACTAAAACGTAACGTTAAAACGTAACGTAAAAAGTAGTATATTATTCCAGCATATTGTAGTGTGTTATTTCAGACCACAATTTATATCTGTACCAAATTTCATTCAGATCCGTCTAGTAGTTTTTGCCTCAAATAGGAACAAATATGTTCCATCCATTCACCCTTACAAACTTTCACATTTATAATATTCGTTGGACATCTGCTAGTCATCAAAAAATCTAAACCCTTCATGGTATGCCAATTCACTTCTAGTTTAAAGATTAAGGAATAAGCTATTTGGTTGTTCTTTCCAACGATATTATGTAGTTAAGTCATAATTTTAAATTAATTCAAACCTACAAATTAATTATCCGCACAATTCTCGGATATTCCTCATAATTAAAATACTAATAACATGAAGAGAAACAACAGAAATGAGGGTAGAAAAATAACACAAAAATAATGCTAAAATGTCTGTTTACCCTCAACGTACCGCTATAACTGGTAGAAACAAATTGTATTTGTTCAGGACCGCACCCAAAATGTTATCGTATATTATTTGTGTAACATGTAATTGTACTGTACAAATTGTTCTAGACCCACTGAGTAACCCCAAATCACACGCGAATATAGCTCTTATCTATTAGACATTAGGAGTGTGTAGCCTGCACCCTTGGTAATGGATTTTGCACCTCGTTGAGTAAATTATTATGACGTTTGGGGTTATTTTGCGCGGTGGTCGACGGGTAAATTTATTTTAATCATTTATTACGCCGCAGTTTCAATGAGATTTGTAGTGAAAATGACATATGTTGTAGGTAGTTTTTAATATTGCAATCGACAGGTAAGAAATTTCTTTTTTTTAAGTAATAGGATATTTTCGATTCTAGTCTAAAAACTAAACATTCATTTTTTTATAAATAACCGTGGCCAAATTGGGTTAACTATTTACCATTTCCTTTTCTATCTTTGAACCCCATCGGATAATATTAAGTATAAAATATAATTTATAGTAGAATCGGCGAACTGGACAATAACTTTTTAAGTAAATTCCACGCCATTACTGTTAAATAAACTAAAATCTAGTGTTTGAATAAGTTAAAATTAATCATTCAATGAAGGCTCAGTGGAAGCATCGGTAAGCAAATTTAGGATGTAAAACTTGTAATTCAACGTTGAAGAGTTTCGCAGAGTTGGCGATAGTGGCGTTTCTGTTTGCGATCGCCCATCGAATACTGATGAGGGACTCTGAGAGATTAATGGGCAAGTTGCGAGCATTAGGCGCGCGGCATAGTTGGAACTTTGAGCGGTCGTGATGTTCCAGCACATTCCAATCTCAATTTACTGCGGTAATTTTCTGCTAATCAACTCGGTGCCTCAGTATTACAAAAGCTTAAGTCTTCATTGCAACCCAATGTTTCGATACTAGGCTCGGTAAACACAACGTGAAGGGTACTACAGGTCATGGCCCCCCAGCACCATTATAGGGAACTCTCAAGAGTGCAGGTTTCGTTACGATGTTTTCTTTCACCGAAACAATTGATAATCAACTTACGGCATACAATTAGGTATATTATAGGTGACCGAGACAAATTCTGGACCTAAGTAATAATAAAAAAATATAAATATTTGCTTACACCTGTATTGAATAAGACGTTCTCATGCAAATCGGAGAAGCTACCAGGTCTTATAATGCAGCTTAATTAACCTCGGCGGTAGTTTGACATACGATACACCAGGTACAGGTTGCCCAATTTCATTTGTAACATTACCAGGGATATGTCGAATCGATGCTACTGAATCCTACCTGGTACAACTGTGATGTAACAATAGTTTTACTATATAATGGACTGTCCTAATATCAAAAAATACAAAATATTGGAGCAACATATTGCACCCAGTCTCATTAGAATCGGGAATAGGGCAGGATGACGAATACGATTTGTCTGAATGTCCTCATTTAAAATAAAATAGTAGACTCGACCGATTTTAGTCGAGTAATCGATTTCTCACGTTAGATTTGAAAAACGAACTGACGTTAAAATTATTTTGTTAATTTTAGAATTCCCGTTTATGTGTCCTCTTGTCTGTTTGTCGTTTTTGTACCTCATAAAAAGTCTTAATTGATTTTCATACAATTTTCACTTTAGTAAACTTAACTTGAGACCACTAACTTTCAGACGTGACATTAAAAATGTTCTGGCTGCTGACGTAAGAGGAAACAGAAACAGAGTATTAAAAATATATTTGGTTAAAAAATTCTTTGGAATTTCGTTATTAAAAAAATTTCACCAAGTTTTATTGTACAACTCACTTTTCTACTTATCCTTTTCGCCGCAAGTGCACAATCATTTAAGCCAAAAAAAACTTCGCGCGGTTAGTTTCGTTGTAGTTAAAAGTGCATTTAGACAATTTTTTTGCTTTTGTTCGCTTATATAACTTTTTGCTAGTTGCCTCATTTTGGTATATTAATAGTCTTTTGTACACATAACGAAATTTTTAACGTTATAAAAAAAGTTTTTACTGCTAACGAACCAGAATAAATTAAAGTTCCTTTACAATCGTGTTTACCAGAATACAGGTCATGTACATTTTACTTTAACAAGCTTTAAAATGGCATCATTGGTATTGTTTGTTGAATTAAATATTTAATTACTGTCCGGATGTATGTCAACGAACACGGGTTTTGGGCTTTCAATTAGCAAAATAGTAATAAAAGTAAAATGTCATATTTTCAAAACAGCGAAAGTCTGTGAGGATGTATGAATGTTTGTTACTCTTTCACGCAAAAACTAGCGAATGGATCCGAACGAAATTTGGTACAGGGATTGATTATAGTCCGAAATAACACATAGACTACTTTTTATCAAAACACCATGCGGGCGAAGCCGCGGACGGACCCTAGTAGATCCTAGACTTATATACTAAAAACTGTAATCGTTTCGCTTCGGAGGGGCCAGTTTCCAGAAAATGTAGTTATGTTATACATATTTTCACGTGAAACAGTGTTCATTCCCTATTTCATTCTCGCACAAATCAAAAATTCACAATTACAAATATTAAGTTATTTTTTTATCAAGTTTATAAATGTAAAGTTTTTTTATTAATCTTCAAAAATTACAACTGTATAAAGATTTTTTTACAAAATTGGTTAAGTGGTTTCGTTGTAAGAGCATAAAAGATAGTAACTTAATCTTAATATATATAAATTACGTGTCACGTTGTTTGTCCGCGATGGACTCTTAAACTATTTCACCGATTTTAATAAAATTTTGCACACCGTGTGTAGTTTTATCCAACTTGAAAGATAAGATAGCTTACGTCTCAATTTATAGTCACAATATTCTTTTATTGCAAATTATTTGTTTATTATCCGACTGACACGATTAGCTATTAGTTCCAAACGATTCCAACAGATGTCCATATTTGTCGACTGGATTGAGTGAGTGTTTAATAGATGGCGCTGTGTTAAAAATACAGACGTGTAATATTAGCAAAAATTTAATAGCATTTATTATTCAATCGGCATATACACAGCCCAAAATTTTTATTAACATTCCTGTAGCTTATCGAAGATACAAATTCGGTGCATAGGATTCGTGGGCACAACTGGTTCAATTTGTTTCAGTTAATTTAGCAGAACAAAGTCTGCCGGGTCAGCTAGTAATTTGTATATATTGTAATGTTAGTAATTTTTTTATATAATTTTCGTTTGTTATTACATTTAATTTATTTCCAGCAATACAGTACATTTTACATTTTAATGATAACATAATTGCGCCGTTTTAAACATACATAGCTTAGGAGGAGAGGCTGACATTTTTGTTCTATATTGAAAATTAATTTAGTTTTATGTCATGAAATAATTTGTAAATACATTAATTAAAGTTGAATATATATATATAATGATTACTTATGTCAAATTCTTAATATTAGATTTCATTTCGGTCAAGCAAGAGGATCTTTAGATTTTTGAAATGCGGTTTGCAGCTTTCTGTTAGCTTAATATTGGTTAGTATTCGATTCGATTTATTAATTTTTTAATCGACTTTCTATTGTTATCCTTTGACTTTCGTTAAGAGAGCTTTTGATTCCCAAATAAATAAATTCTATTCAATTTCGTTTCAAACTTATTCCGTTGATTCAGAACGTGTGGTCACACTAGCATCAAATTATTGCCTTATATTACCCAAGGGATAAGGCGCTTGTATCGGCAGGCGCTATACTGTCGTGAACTTTGACATTGGTGACGTGCGTGTATTATAATTGGGCATAATCAAGCCAATTTCATGTGTTGGTACGAATTCATGACATTGTAACTGTCATAGCTTCACTTCGGAATAGCTAAGGTTCGTAGAGAGGATTCAATTGACATCCTACTAAAATATAAACGCGAAAGTTTGTTGAGAATGGATGTATGGAAGTATTGATGAATGGATTCTTGTTACTCGTTGACGCAAAAACGAATGAACGGATCTGTTTAAAATTTGGCACAGGGATAGATTATACTTTGAAGTTACATATATGTAGGCTATTTTTTTATGAACATGCCACACGGGCGAGGGCGCGGCTGAATACTGATATATTTATATCTGTGATCCTATTTAAATACATTCACTAAATGACAATCCAACTTGATGACCGTAAATTAGTGAAACAGCAAAAAATATTCTTGTGTTTCTATTCCTTTATAAAAACTCCCACCTAATAGTTTTGTCCAGCATCATAAGTATGTTGATGTGGGTTGAGACACATTTTTATCGCTGAAATAGTGTTGTGTCAATAATACAACAGACATCTAGTTGTATTGTTGATCGCAGACTATTAAAGTTTCATTATACACACATAATATACATACGTTGCAGGTTACTGCTCTTCTCGCCCTAAGCGCCGGCGCAGCGTTCGCTAGTACCGGCGCATTGTACGTGACGGAACGGCTTCGGCTGGGCCCGCGTGGCGGCACTCAGCTTGTGGTGCGAGTCTCGGTGAATACACCAGGAAGAAAGAATATTACTGGTAAGTGAGTTAAATTTAAAATCTTAAGTTGGTGGTTGAAGAAACAGCTTATCCAATTTGGGTGTTGTTTTCACTTGTGCAGTAAGATCGGGATACGTGGGTATAGATGAATAGATAGACGAATGAATGTGTATGCATGTTTGTTATTCCTTTACGCAATAACTACTTAACCGATTTGGATGAAATTCGGTACAGAGATAGATGCTAGTGTTGAATAACACATAGGTTACCTTTTATCAATTTACCTATCACGGGGACAAAGCTACGGACAGACACTCAAGAATTATATACCGATACGCTTCTATCATCTGACAGAAGCTTATCGGAATATAAAAGTATCTACTTTGACTAGTAAAATCAATTTTGTATACATAGCGTGAATTCTATCATATCTATAGCAATATTGTCTTTAGTCAGTCAAAAGCTTATCGGAAATCTCAGGACGGCGTTAAGGGGCTTACTGTATTGTGTGTTGGTTTAGTACAGGATACGTTTTAGAGATTGTATGCAGGGATTGCATTATTTCCTCCATTCTCTATAGACGATCGGCTTTAAACCGTAATGGCTGACTACTGAGCACGGGTCTTTCATCATTGAAGGTGCTGAAATAGGTTTACTACAGCGCGGATTGAAAGGGAATTGTACGGAATATCTTTACGTACGCTCATACACTTCTTAACCTTCTTTTTTTGTGATAAGCAAGCAAACGAGCAGGCGGGTCACCTGATGGTGAGTGTTCACCGCCACCCACGGACATTATTAACACCAGACTTGGGTGTTACTGACGTGTTGCCTGCCCGGAAAGAAGTGACAGACCCGCATATGTGGAGAATGGAAAGAAACAAGGGAAGCGGGACATTGCCCAAGCAACCGAGATCAATAACGACATTCACAATATACCACTTTAGAACGGGAAACAGAAGAATTGGGAGGAGAATGACTGAAGGACGGGGGAAAAAGAGAACTTAACCTATTAGACCAAGAATCTGGAAAGAACGGTTTTTGACAAAACAATAAATCTTTTTTTTTACATTCGATAAATTAGTGTTCGATCACAATCCTGTTGGTAAGTAGAGATGTCGCGCACTAATTTAGTAAGAGCCAATTCACTCTTGACTCGAAGAAGATACTGTAATCAAATGAGAATACTGACGCGGACAATGTCGCTATAACACAGAATGTACTAACCAATGGTAATGATTTTGGATATGAAGCAATTTTAACCTGCAAATGTTATACCGGAACACGATGAATCGCTTGGTGGCGTGACCTTGTCTGATAGGTAACCAAAAGCCTATGGCCGATATTAAAGCCCACCACTGAAGTTGCTGCTCATTAAGCACTAGGCAGGGAAAATGTGTTCAGTAATTAGTATTTAAGTAAATGCCTACGGGGGCGAGTAGCATATCCCTGGAACTTTTTACTTTCAAGAGTACTGGCTAGTACGATTGATAATCTTGCTTTGCTTTTACGTACACGCAAAATACTCGTATATTTTAGGCGTTGTATCCATAAATAAACAAACAAGCCTTTACTAAGCTTAAAATTAAACAAAAGTATGTTATAATAAGTAACCTA
>DWJZ01005302.1:0-14227 GCA_018249125.1 Asbolis capucinus | reverse complement strand
ACCACAGAGCACATACTTTAATATATTATTATACCTACTGTAACCTATGGTCACAAATAAAGAAATTTGAATTTGAAAATTTAATATGAACGTACACAGCTTCTAACTGAGACGCTAAGAAGACTCATAGAAACTAGATAGTTTTTTTTACATATGAAATAAGACGAGTGATAAAAATCTATATATATTTATTGCTAATTTTGAATGTAGCTTCTGTGGTTTCTTTATTTTCTATTACTGGGTCATAAACATCACTATCAAGTTGAACCTGTTCTGTTGTAGTGGCATCGTTTGCTGGTGACATGTTGGGTGATCCCCCAGGTTTTGATAACCCTACTCCACCTGCACCCATATCCATACAATCGAAGTGAAGGATCTGTAAAGTAGAAATATGATGAATAAATATTAAAAGTAAATTTATACTAATATTATAAAGAGGATTTGATTGTTTGTATGGGCTATAGGCTTCGAAACTACTGGGCTCATTTGAAAAATTCTTTTACCATCAGAATCCTACATTATCCTTGATGGAGTAGATTTCAAAACATTTTCAAAACCGTTAGGCGTTCGCATAAAAACTTTGATAATATTAACCAAGGGGTAAAACTGTAAACAGTTATGCCACAATAACTACTTTTGTCTGTTAACTGGTTCTTTCAAAACTTAGCGAGGGTAGTTTCTACAAGACGATAAAAAAAATCAAAAACGTATTTTCAAAACAGCAAGACCTTTTGCCTTGACATAACCATGATATATGTAACTGATCCAAAATAACGTTATAAGATTAAACAAATCGTAAGTACCCGTTTATATTTAACATGTTTAAAGCCGCGATGATATTACTTAAAAAATATGAACCCTTACCCCTTTTTTATAATGGGATAAGTAGGCAAACGAGCAGCACGCTGAGTGTAATTGTTCATCTTCACCCATGGACATAGCAACACCAGACTGGGGTGTTACTAACGCGTTGTCCGCCAAGAAGGAAGTAATAGACCTGCACACGCGGGGAAGAGAAAGACACAAAGGAAGCAGTATATTGCTAAAGCGACCGGAATCAGGAACGACATAGGGTCCATTTTGGGGAGTACGCAAGGACTATAAGACCTGCTTCCCCGTACCTTCTACCATCGAACGACTTGGCCACTGCAGGTATCCAGCCTTTTATACCTCCTACTTATACCTCCTTATACCTTTTCATACTTATACCTCCGGTATGGACTACAGGAGTGAAAAGGCTTCTTCTAAGTTAATCCGGTTTACCATCTATAACTACATCGCCACTTACCACAAGGTGGGATTGTAGCCAAGGATTAACTTATAATATCTAAAAAAAATCTAGTAACCTCAGATACCCTAACAACATACTTTAGGACTAGTGATACAAGAAGAACGAGGAGGAAGATGAATAAACGGGGAGAAAAAGAAGGAGAAAATCGAACCCTAAATCATACTTACAATAACAGGAGCTTTATCAAGTCTCGTGTCCATATCCATGCAGACGTGGAGCTTCTGCTCGACGATGCTGATGTCGAAGAGACGGACACACATGTCGACTAGTCCAGGGGGTAGATACGGCACCGGGATTGGCACGCACAACGGTGGAGGATTACGGGCTGGAATCATAATGGAATTTTATAATCATGTTATCAAAATAATTTATTAGTTTACTATAAATGTATTTATTAGTTTACTATAAATGTATTTTTAAAGTTTAATATCAATTATCTGTTGAAATAACTAGTCTGCACTTATGCGTGGGTTATTCCAAACCATGATCTACGAGATCTGTGCCAAATTCCATCGAGATCTGTACTGACAAACTTTCACATTTATAATCTTAACATGATAGTAGTTAAAAATACAAGTATAATCTTCAATTAATTAATACAATATCAGTACAATGAATCTATGTATAATCTCCCTATTAGATCACTTTCATATAATATTTCATTAGAAAATATTTATCACTAAATTGTTCTATCCATACAAAATTGTAATGTATTTAATATTCCAGTTGATATATAATTTTGGCTATCAATTACGCACTATTGAAGCACGATATTATGTCATATACATATAAATACATAGTCAAAGATATATATAAATATACTATATGTGTTTATCTATCTTTCATTATGTTTAAAATCTATCCGTATTCTATTTTCTACTGTTTATCGTTATTTAGGTTATTCGTTATTAAAATCTAATGAAATGTTGGTAATAAAATTATTTCGGTCGATTTATAATACATATTTCTAAAACACTTAAATTATTTTTTATTACACTTAAATTTAACTTAATTATCTTAGTATTAACAAAATAATAAAACTAATTAGATTTCCTTAGAACTTACTTGAGAACGTGTTCTGGTAAACTTCTTTGTTATTCATTTTCACATCCATTTTAATAAGTGACTCCATCGGTTCGTAATTCAATGTAATACATGCTGAAATTATTAAATTTCAATATTTATAAAATGTACTAAATCAAACTAAACGATGTGATAGCCCAGTGGCTTGAACGTTACTCTGAAACTGCTGTATCGATAAGATCTCAAAGGTGTGTGAAATCCATTAATTCGCACTTGGCCAGCGTGCTGGACTCATAGGCTGTATGCCTTACATTGTGAGCGAAAACCCGAGCCCAGTAGTGGGACAGTTAAGGCTTGCAATTATGACGATGAAGCCGACCTTCCAAATGTTGTTTCCATCATAAAGGTAACATTAACTTTTACCCGTGATACCGAGGGAAAAACCATTTTCCGGGATGAAAAGTATCCTAAGAATAACCCCGTTGTATAATTTGAAATTATGCCCACTTCTAACTATAGCAAGGATGTATTAACTAAAAACTAGCCTCGCTTCGCTTCGAAAAAGCCTGTTGCCAAAAAAAGTAGTTCTTGTGACATAATAGTAATATTATTGTGACATAAGAACATAGGGTCGAGAACTGATTTGTAGATCTTTAACTCCTGTATAAAACTGTAGTACATCACTTTTCTCTATTGTCAGTAATATACGCTTACGCGGTATGAGGATGTTTTGAAGTTTTCATACGGATACCTAAAGATTTTGAAAATATTTTATAGCCCATGTTCATCAGGAATAATGTAGGATTCTAATGGTAAAAGAATTTTTCAAATCGTTCCAGTAGTTTCGGAGGTCATTTTCATCGAACAAACAATCCTTCCTCTTTATAACGTGTACACCCTCAAAATATTGTACTCGTTTAAACTCACTTTGTCTGTCAAAATTGAAGGCCTGGATGCGTACTCCCGTGCAGCATTTGCATTGAAGACCATCACAGATGCAGGGGCCACCTCTGAAGGGCAGTCGAAGAAACCATCCAGGGCGGTACCAAGGCCTCGGCATCATTTTTCGTATTGTCTGAAATTATTATTGTAGTCAAAATCAATATATATATATATATTATAGGATCTAGGAAGTCATTGAACATTCCTTATTAATATCATTTTTGCAAGCCTTAACTGTCCCACTATTGGCCTCGGATCTCCGTTCACAATGTGAGGGGTACAGCATAGTCCACCACGCTGGCCAAATGCCGCACACCTTTGAAAACCTCATGGAGAACTCGCAGGAGTGCAGGTTTTCTCATGTTTTCTTTCACCCAATGAAGTGCGCAAAGCAGGACGATACTTAATGGGTCGTCTTATAAAAACTAGTAGGATGCAATTATGTTTCAATTATGGATTATAATTGTAATAATTAAACAGTTATCACACACTAACATGCATGTTTGAATAATTCCTATTTACAAATTGTAATTTTGGTTTACAAACGGACATTGTTTGATGCTATACGGAAGGTATTAAAACATGAGGTAAAAAAAGAGGTATCGTGTAGTACAAAATGTAACTTTAATTTCCCTTTCAAACTATACTAAAATTGAATTCGATTTCTGAAAGATAGTTATAATGCATATTTCGACAATGTGCTATTTAGGAAGTTGAATCCATTTAAATGCGTTTCAACATCGACTTCAACGCCACTTACCATCAGGTAGGATCATAGGATAATGGGTCGGGTATCGACCCCACGACCCATTATTTCACGAGACCACGACCTATTAGGTTATAAAGGTGTTATAATTTTCGTTGATGACTAGTTTTCGTTCGCAGTTTTCCCGCATAATAAGCACGTTGATAAAAAGTTGCCTATCTATTATGCCAGAGTATAATCTATCTCTGTGCCAAATTTAATCCAGATTGATTCAGTAGTTTTTGTGTAAAGGTGTCCCAATCCATCCATCCTCACACAGTCCATCCAACAAACTTTCGCATTAATAATATTAGTACGATTAAACTAAATATATTTAGTTACGTTACGTTACGTTACCTCATTTGTTTTTAAATCGTAGTATACCGAAAAATCTGTAACGTCCATGGCGTCGTCGTAAGGCAATCCGTTTCGATATATCTTCTTGAGTGATACAGAAGCTTCTGTGAAGTAAAAAGTAACAATTTCATCTTTACCGTTCTAATCATCTACCTATTATGAAAAAAACTAGGCCATGACGAAAGGAAAAGTAGATTAAAACAAACACAAACGTAATTATTATACAAAAGGGTTGTGCAAAGTAATAAAAATATATACCTATTACCTATATTTTCTTACATATATTTGATTTTAAAAGATATATAGAAAATAACAGCTTCAACAACAACTATTTACAAAAAAATTAATTTGTGTCAACCCACATGCAAGTAAGTGCTCTAGATTAATTTATCTAACATCTTAAGAGAGTAAAATAAACAATATTAAAAAAATAACCTCTCACCAGTAACAAAAGGCACGAAGATCACCAAACACAAAACTGTAAACCGATTCATTTCAACCCAAACTTAATTCGATTGCTATTGTCTCAAGGGACGTTATTCAAATGGTTGTAAGTTAGCTAAAACGACAAACACATAAAGGATTGAGTTGTTTTGTATGCAACATGTGCTGTGCGTGAGCACTACCGACTTGCGGGACTTTCTAGAGAGAAACTCCTGCGCATCGCAACGGGGGTATCACTGGCCATTAAATAACTTCGTGATTCGAACTGATTTACTTTAAATTCCGAACATGAAAAAAACATTGTTCGAAAAACAAATGTTCGATACTTTTCCATTTGCAGAGAAGAAAGTATTTTAGTTAAGCAAATTGTTGAACTCTAATATTTAAACGCTTGAGTGAGTAAATTTATTGCTAGAAAGTTTGAAATACATTTATATTGCGTACCTATAGTATGTGTGTATGGTGCAATACGAGATATTTTATGAGATTATTTATCCTATTTAAATAAACATTAACTTAGATTATACTATAAAGAGGAAAGATTTATTTGTTGGAATTGGATTAAATCAAAAACTGTTAAACCCATCTTAAAGAATCTTTCGCAAATAAATGCAGAAGAAATTTAGCAGTAACATAAGCATATGATCCCGGAAAATAAAAAGGTTTTCTCCAGCAATAAGTATAAATAAATACGCATCTATTAATGTCAAAAGTATAAGAATTTTAAGAACTACATATAAATTTAAAAGTAAGTACTACTTAGGTGTGTTGTTATTTCTTAAATGATTTAACTATCTAATTTGTATTAAAAGTAACGTCACATTATTTAAATAAATTATTATGGCAAACACAAATTGTCATCTTGCACACTTTTCTTGATCAATATGTAATTATTCTTCTAAATCTAGTATGTCAAGCAAAGACCGAACGATATTATTTTCATCATATTCTTCAATATCATCTTCTCCTGCATCTATTACTGCATCAACTCCACCTTGAGGGTTGACCACTGGGAGTCCGCCACCTTCATCAGGTCTTACCATAGCTATGCCATTTGCACCCATTCTGGAAAATGGAAAAAACAATTTTATTTGTAAATTCTGTTCCAATCATACAAATTTATAATAAGTCTGTAACGGATTTTTGTACATGATTTTTTGTACGATTTCTTAATAAATATATGTAAATAGAATAGAAACCAAAATAATGATTTTTACCATTATTTTTGTCTAAGTGTGTGTACGTTTATTCGCGCTAATTTGAGAAATGGCGTATCTGATTATGCTGATCACAATGATAGGTTTAAATCAGTTGACAAATAAAATTGTAATGGAATTAAATCCCACTTCTGACTTTTCGGAGTTATGTGCGTTTTAAGCATTTAAAAGTCGCTATAACGGCGAAGGAAAACATCGTGAGGAAACCTGCATGCCGGGGAGTTTGCAAAACTCAAAGGTGTGTGACGTCTGCCAATCCGCACTTGGCCAGCGGCCTTGGTGGACTATGCCCTTAACCTTCTCATTCAGAGAAGCGACCCGTGCTCATTAGCAGGCCTTGATGGTTTGAGATGATCATTATGAACTCTGTGTGTCTGTTACCTTTTCACGCCTAACCTAACCTGATGAAATTTGGTACAGATATAGAATAGAACTTGAAGAAAAACGTAGACAACTTTTTTCTTCGCAAAAAGGCTTAAAGGGCTTGAAAGCTTGCAATGGAAAACCTTCATTATGGAAGACATAAACATAACACTTTATATGCATGCACTAGATTTGGTGCCGCCTACATGGGGTGTGAAGACAGGGGCGAAGAAACAAAATATATGGATAGCTTCAATCAGTTATTTAGCTACAGAGCATGGGTCTACCGTCGTCAAAACCCCCAGAAGATTCTCCACCACACTACCTGATATATGTACGCTAGTAATGGTTAGTGTTTATTAAGATTTGTAACAAAACATTGTTTAACCCACTAATAGGATGGATAATGGACTGATGTATGGATAAGAACTCCTTCATGCAAAAAGTGCCAATCGGATCTGCATGAAATTTGGTAAAGACATGTATAGACCATAGTCTGGAGTAACACAAAGTCCATTTTTTATCAACATTCCACGCGAGCGAAGCCACGGTAGGAACCTAGCATTCCATATTCAGATCACACCGGTTCATCATAAGACAGTTGTTCTGTACTTTTACGAATATATTGGCCGTTATTCAAACAGCTTTCTTCTCAACCATTGGTCCTTACTGAAGTGTGTACCAATACAGCTGGCAATGTCTTTGCTGCATCGATAAACAATGTTTATGTACGAATGTCATTATTTGAACAAGGTGTCTAACAAGACTTTCTCTAATAGCCTGGTAACTCATACACTGCATACTTAACAAGATAAACATTAGAATAAGTTTCAACATTCGATTTGTCGATAAAGTACTGAAAATGGAATTAAAATCCGGTCACGAGAGGAGTTTGTTACGGTTATATGAATTTTTCTCGGATCAGTTCATCAGATCAGATTTATAATGTTCAATCCCAAGACAGAAAAACCTACTACGGAAAAATGACTGCTTTAGTATTAAAGAAAATTCGAATTATGTTTATTAACTGTCACGTTGTTAGTAAGGCAATAAAAATCATAATATTATCTGTGATACACACACATTGTCTATATTAAATCTAAAACAATTTATTAAAAATAAAGCTATTATTTACGTACCTCAGGCAGTCAAAAGCAAAGTTAAAGAGCTCTACAGATCTCCATTTTCCGGTCATTGCTAAACAAAAGTGAAAGTTTCTTCCAGGAAAGAAAATATTATAAAATTTCGCACACACTTTTAAATTTGATAACCTCGGTGGACTTATACAAATTGGCTTCGGATTTTTACCTGAAGTTAAACAAAGAGTTAGCATTCAATGTCATTTATAGTACTATAAACTATATATATATATAGTACTTCAATTATTAGATTTGATAAATATTTTACCTGACATAGAATTTTCATAAAGGATTCTGTCATTTAAGGACATTGCCACATCAAAAGCAAAATCTCCTGGATGATACGTGACTTTCATACATGCTTTTTGTTTCAGCAAATCCATTACGTACCCAGTACAGCATTTACAAATGCCCAGGGAGCATGTACATCTTCTGTTATCATCCACCTGTTCTTGATTTTGCCGAGCAAGATATGGATGAGTGACATTTTGACGTAATTTTAACGTGTTAAATAATAGTAGGGCACTGTCAGGGACTTCTAGATATTTCTGTACTCTCAATTGAGTAGCGCTCGCATTATATTTAGATGCAACTGAAATGAAATGGTAGATAATTATTAACATCTTTTGAACCTATCGAAGAAAAAAGTGCAATCACTTACCTATACCACAACCACGAAACACAATAAGAATAAATGACACTACCACAAAACAGCCCAAGAATCCCTTCATATTAAGATATAATATAGTCCTTCACGAAGCTGCGTGTGCGCCGATCGCTTGTGGAATACAGACGTTCCAGTTCACGACATGAGATCCAAGCCGGTTCAACGGTGGAAGCGAAATCTTGTAAGCATCTTAGTAACTTTCACACATGATTCAAAATGAATCGGCCAAGAATTTACCTCTGGGTTTTTCTGATACTCGTAATAGGGTTGACGTCAATTAGCATTTGTAATTATCTTTACCAATATTGTAATTAAACTTTACTAATAATTTTAGCTTTGTTTGCTTGGATGTTAGCAGTTTCAATAAAATGACAAATGTTAGGGAAATAAATAGGTATATTAACATAAAAAATAAATATTTAGTCTTGACTCCTTCCATCAAAAAGATCACCAACCGCGTCTCCTAACGCATCTAAAGGACCCTGATCTTGGGCTGCCCCTCCGAATAGGCCCCCCGAACCTCCGAAAAGGCCACCACCATCACCTAAAATGCCACTGGCACTCTCTAGAAAACTTTCATCATTATTATTTCCACTCCCAAAGAGGTTAACAGGTGATGGTCCAGATGATATTGGCTTTGGTTTCAGACCAGTTTGAACTCCAGAACTTCCAAGACTGTAAATTAAAAAACTAATAAAAAAAGTTTTCTTTGGCTACTTATATTTAGCTTGTAGCTAACAAGTGACAGTTAAAAGCTTTCGAATACTCGTTATCATTATAAATATCAATTTATTAATCTTGATTGACGTTCAGATAAGTAAGCATAACAAGTGATGCATATACGAAGAATAAAAAAAATATTGGTAACTATTCCTTGCATGATCGAGTATTCTTTCTCACAACACTTTATTAAAGAGTGATTACTTCAATTGATTTGCTACAGTTATTTGAATTTTAAATATAGAATAAAAAGCTCCTTACCCAAAGCATCTAAAGGATGCTGAATAAATTGGAAAACTAGCAATATCTGCCTCAATATCTAAACAAGCAAATGCGTTTCCATTCCGAATACGAATATTTGACAGTTCTGCGCAAATTCGAACGAATGGAGCTCGTCTAGGATTGAAACAAATGGGTGGAGGATCACTTGCTGTAACAAAATTATGGCAACTTAATATTGTGCATCCTTCTCACCAAGAAAGTAAAGAAGTAAGTAAGTTTATGTTACCTGAAACTCTTCGTCTTACAACTGTATTGTTATTAACACTCAGCCTGACGTCAAATACAAAGTCTTCTGGTACAAAAGAAATATTTCCACAAGTATTCATTCTGAAACGCTGTAATATAGCCCCACTACAACATCCACATTGTCCTCTTACGCAGGAGCAAGGGAATCTTATAACTTGGCCGCTTACTTGATCTTGAACAGGCTCTTCTGTAACGACATCTTGTAATACTGGTGCTTGTGTAACTACATCTTGTAATACTGGAGCAGCTGTGCTGGGTAAAATAGGTTCTTGAACAACATTTTGAATAACTTCATTATTAGAGACAGGCGCTTCACTAACTTGTGTTAATTCACTGTCTATTTCATCCTCCAATTCATTTTCGTCTTCTTCTGGTACGTGAACCGGTACAGTAATGGTAACTGGAGACTTAAGTACCGGGGTAGGATCCAGTGCTTGATTCCAAATAACTTGAGGTACCTTTATGTTAATCACTTCATAAGCTCTGTCTACATCTCTTATAATTTCATCTACAATAAAAATAATATTTTAACTGTTTTATTATTTTGTTTTCATATAGCACTTTTCTGGAATTCCCCGAATATGAAGAAATACTTGAAATTATGTAAACCGTTAAGTAATACGCAAACTTCAGTAAGGCACCCAGAGGGAAGAGAAAAAGGTAATGATTGGAAGATTTTAGTCTCATTATCTTAAAAATATTGCAAGTTAAATAAATTTTGTAAAAAATCAATTAAAATATAACCTAATTAACTTACTGTGTCTTGTGTATCCAAATTTAATCAATCCTATAGTAATAAACAAACAAGAAAACTTAAAGGATAACATTTCGCAAGAATTTTTACGCTTTAATTACAACAGTTTCGCTTGACTCTCGAGTTTAAATAGCTGGTGTAGCATTTCTACTCCAACTATTTAACTGCCAGTAACAAAGTTCCGATACCTATTTTAGCTACACGGTCAATGAACAAACAAACAAGTTTTAAATTTTAATGACGAGAGAAAGTAGTGAGTTTAAATGACATCGGGAACGTGAACTGAATGCAGTTTTAGACGTTCAATGGTTTAATTCGAAAGATGGAAAGCGTATTATGTAAAAGCGCGGTAACTCATTTGTATTAATATTTATGTCATTTCTAGGTAACATAAGATGAATATTAGAATAAAGGGGTTTCCCTTTTTACAGAATGTATTTAATTTTGCTCTAGAAACCTACTTAACTTGGTGTGCTGTATATGATATATTTTTTTAATTTAATCCATGAAATTGATTTAAATATGTAGAGTATTTGTTATGTACATATGTATGATATGCGTGTTAACGTATTCTTTGGTTGTCGTATTTAACTATAACGGTCTTGCTAAAATATATAAATAGTATTCGTTTATATAATTTAATACTGATTATGCTACTTGATCATAGCATATTTTAATTTATATTGTTCCACAATATTATGTCATACATCATTCACATTTTTAAACTATATAATTACGTATTTTTATTACCTAAGTAAATGGGTATTAAACTCAGCAATGAAGGACATTTTATTAATTACAAAAGACATTTATTAAAATAAATAATACTTTACATAATTTACTATTTACAACCATTTTATTTTTATATTACGACAAATAAATAAATAAATAGTCTAATTAAAATACCCTATGAAATCGTTATGTCATACATTGGACCAGATTCCTCGCATCATTTTGT
Organism: Asbolis capucinus; assembly: GCA_018249125.1. NCBI lineage: Eukaryota > Metazoa > Arthropoda > Insecta > Lepidoptera > Hesperiidae > Asbolis > Asbolis capucinus. The sequence continues at coordinate 3,079 of DWJZ01005302.1, read as the reverse complement.
TTTGTCTTCTCCGCATACCTATGCTATCACTTAAAGCTTCTAATCCAAGAACATCATCGTAATAGTCATTATCGTCATTGTTTCCATTCACATGTGGCTTTTGATGTTTGACGTGTTTATTTTGCCTTTTATTTCTTCCAAAAATTCCGAGCTCATGTCCAACTCTTTCACCTATTTCAGTTAAATCCAACACATCTAAATCATGTAAGTTGAAATTTTCACCCCTATGTTTCTTTTTAGGTAGCGACAATCCTTCATAGTAATTATTTAACACAGTAGGCTTAAGTACGTAACCTCTGCTTTCTTCAGGACCTGCTTCTTGATCAGCTGCGTGTTCTTCTGATTGTGAATCTAAAGTTTGAACGATTTGAACCATGTCATCGCTTACTACAGTTTCTGAAGTTGTATCAGCGGCCATTGTTGTGGAAATTTTAGGTGTTATCGTTTCAATTTTTTCAAAACTCACTGGCTCCTGGTTCGTTGTTTTAATATCTGTATCTTTATTAACTGTTGGTACTAAAGGCGTAACAGGCATAACAGATAATTGATCGGTTATATGAGCTAATGATAATTGTAAGCCAGGATCCTCTAAGCTAACGCCTTTTGTAGTAGTTTCAACAGAAGCTGACTGTTCCTCAGTTACAGGTGCTGGTTCAATTGCAGGTACTCGTTCTGCCGATCCGAATGGGTAGTTATCAGCGACTTTAGTTTCTGTACTAACTATAGGGGATGCAGTAGACGTGATTATTGTCGTTGAACTTATTGTAGTTTCTTGTGCAGCAGTAGCTGCGGGACGCCTGTTTGGATTTGCTGGCCTTCTGGTAGGTCTACGCGTTGATGGTCGGCGACTAACGGGGCGAACTACTCTAATAGGTGTAGTTCTGATTCTAGGTGTGGTCGTCCTAATGGGTCTTCTTATTGGACGACGAGAAGGCCGAGGACGTCTGGTGGTAGATGTTGTAGTAGATGATACTGGCGCTTGTTTCTTTTTATTTTTATTTCCTTTTTTACCATCCGATGAACCAAACAGATCACCGAGTAAGTCATCTCCTAGAATACTAAAACCTGTATAATCTGCACTGTCTACGTCGTTGACAGCATCAAGACCCGCTGAAATAATAAACATTATTCATATTATTATATTAAATTATAATGTATTGTAATTATAGTTGAACAATTTATAATAGTTGCTGCTTTATATAAAAAGATATTCTTCTTATAATAATAATATCTTGTTTTTGATAACAATAATAATACTAACGCATAAGTATGATCAATTATAGCTTCGAATAGTTATTAAATTGTAGTTAACGTACCATCATCATCATCATCTTCATCGTCGTCCTCATCGTCATCATCATCATCATCGTCAACATCATCGGCGCCAAGTCCAAAATCATCTTCATCGTCATCATCATCATCATCGTCGTCGTCATCCTCAACTTTTTCATCTTGAGGAACTAACGGCAGGGGATCGGCCGGCTCTGATGATACACCTCTGGGGCCAAACTTGAAACATGAAACTCTTACTGCGGCTTCTACAGTGCTTCTAGCTTGCAGCTCTAAGCCGAGGCATGCTCTGAATTCCTCCCCTGTTCTCGCAATGTTGTAAACTCGTCCACAGAATTTTGATATACCTCCTGGCAACGGCATACAAACTGGACTGGGCTTACGACCTGAACAACAAGATGTTTGTGTAGTATAGTATAGACCTGAACAACAAGATGTTTGTGTAGTATAAAGTATGTTAATACGGTAATTTAATATCAAAAAAGTAGTCACTGTTTTTTTTATTGCATTGAAAGCATAAGGAAATTATATAATGTCAACTATTATAAAATATAATGAAATATAATTTGGTACAAATCATTAGCGTTAGTTTGATTGTAATTATATTTAGAAAATTTTCTTAGTAGTTGCCTTAAATTGTGTTTTTTATCCGTCCATCTTACATTTGTCTTTGTCAATAGGCCCTTTTTCTTTAACAGTAAACTTCAATTTCTTACAGAATATATATAGGAAAATAAGATGATGTAAAAAGTAACGGGATTTCCCCAAACTAAAACCTATAATAGCGCCCTATATGGAAAATATGGAACACTTTGCACTTGGCCGTTTTGACCAACACACAGTACAGTGAACTAAGATATCAATTTAGTTTGTTTGGTTACTCGTAGGTATTACATTTATACTTAGATAAGTTGATACTTACCAGAAAGTGTCCGATTCGTTATAACTTTGCGTCCAAAGCTCAGTGATACCGACATTTTGTCTCCATTTATGTATCTTAGTGATGCACAACCTAAAAAAAATTGTAAAAAATATTTTAAGGTCATAATTAACATTTTTTATATTATTTGTAGAATAAATTTAATTTTCATCTAAAATAAGTTTCGAAGACTTTGGAGGTGCTGGGATTTGAACCCAGGACTTTCAGCATGCGAAGCAGACACTCTACCACTGAGTTACACCCCCGGTTATTGACCCAATTGAAAATGTGAAAGACATTTATGTATGTACATGTGGTATTTGTCTTACTACTGGATATTTTTTCTACTTTTTATTACAGTTTTACGATTATACAAATTTTTTTCAGGAACACAATAATTCTTACGACCATATTCAGTAGGTCTGTCGAATTGTTACAAATAATGATTACGTTATAAAAATGACGTAATGACGAAACCTAATTTCGTGTTCAAGTTTGTATAAAATCTACATTTAATTTTTATGGAAAAAATATCAGCCAGGAAAAAATATCTTAAAGCCTCAACCAAAATATGTTGTTTAGGGGTTAACTCAAGCAAAGGGAGCTGATCTAATGAACGATAATAGCAGTTATATATTTCTACAATATATATACATACATATGTACACACACACATGTATATATATATATATTTATGTATATATATATATACATACGATATATATATTTACCCTCATTCCACCTGATGGTAGGTGGGGATGAAGTTTTTTTATGGTAAAGCACACTAACTTAGTAGAAGCCTATTCACTCTTGACTTGAAGACATTTACATTGTAATCGAACAATAGAACGGGAACAACGACGGGTCAAC
>DWJZ01005301.1:0-14227 GCA_018249125.1 Asbolis capucinus | reverse complement strand
CTAAACGAATATGTATTTGCTTTTTCATATTTTTTCATATGAACTTTTCAATCGCCATTTTTATTGTAAGGTGGTAGATATGTACATATGATGGTATTATTTATTTATAGGACATATATCAATAATTAAATAATTTAGTTTTACCAATGAACTTAATAAAAATCCCAAGGTATTATTAACAATTTTATACATACCTAATAATAACATAAAAATAAATAGCTTTTATACATAACCAACTCAGTTTTAAACTGTAACGGATATTCACAAAGATGATAATTTATAGTAATATTTTGGCGCAGTTGCATAGATCACGGTTAGGGTAAGTCTAGAATCACTATAGTCTGTTTTCAATAAATGTACCTGACTTTATCTTTAATTTCATTACTTTAATTTTAAATGTTCATTACTTTAAATTAAATGTTGTGTCTTTATCCATCACTATGCTATCAAATTAAAGGTTTAGTATATTGAGAACTGCCATAAGAAATTCTATATTAAAACTAGAATATTGGACTCTATTCTATATTAAAACTATTATATTGGAATGCTATACACTGTACAGCACAGAAACTGTACCTGCAAATAGTGAGTGTTAGTACCTTTAACTGCCACTGCTTTACATTAATTCAGGCATGAAATACACGTAAATATGCTATCCAAATATTGTTGTATCTACCAAAGTAACATGTTTATAGTTTCTTGTTAAAAGAACTAAAACCTTTGTAACACATAAGCCCACAAATAAGAGATAAGACCCAGGTGTGATAAAAAGGGGCAGTAAACGCCATTAGGCATTATGTCTGGCCATTAATAAAAAACAGTTTTTAAGTTCTTAATAAATAAAATAAATAAGTGCTTGTCTCTCACCCCACAAGATGGCAAATGGTGATGACGTCTTTCATAACTTGCATATTTATTTATTAAACCACATCCACACAGCATGAGTAACAAATAACTAAACAATATCTGGATTTCTTGTTGTTTTTTTTTCATTTACCATTATGAATGCTATATTCTTTACTTGCTTATCAGTAAGACCAGGAGCTGCAGAATATACACCAAAATATAGAAAACAGGTACAGACTTCTTCTGAATTTGTTCTTCATGGGTGAGGTTTGTGATCATCATAAGCCAATTTTTCTATGGTGTTCCAGGGTTCTATATCTGAGGCAAGTTGTATAGATGCATGCATGGTGGATTTGCAAACTTGTTTTACAGTTAAAACTTGGCAGTTAATAAAAAAATGCATTACTAGGTTTATAATGTAAAATCAAAATTTAGGTCAAAAATCATATTTATTCAAAACACTTAATTACAAGAACTACAAAATCAAGTAAATTAATAAGGCCGATTATTTGTGTAAGGTTGTGGGCGCCTCATTGGGGGTGGCATTCTATTTGGTGGAGTTATTGAAATATCCATGTAATTTCCTATCTGAAACTTCACCTGTGACAAAGTTTTATTGTCATCACCACCTCTCTGCCCCGAACAGGTAACACCAATCTCTCTCATACGGTAAGTTGGTGATCTCATATCTGGGTAGACAATAGCAAAGTCAAAATATGTGCCTTTACGACGTGTCTCTGGATTTACTTCTTTGACCAGACCAGTTAATTCACGGAGAGTTGCATCCATCCAAGTATATATTTGTAATTCATTTTGTGGGACATTTCCTCGAACATAATCTCCTGGTGAGTTGTGTCTTCCAGTAGAACAAAATACTCGTAACAGCAGTGGACATGTCTATAAAACAGGATTCGATAGAATAGTGGGTATAATGCACATTTACTGGCCATTCTAACTTCAGGATTTAGATGACGCTAGGGGTTACAAATATAGAATCTTTGAAATCCTTTTTAACTAATACAAAGAAACTGTTTCATTATAGGATTAATTTGTTTCAAGTTTGAAGCCCAAAGTTTGTAAGATGATTCTAATGTATAAAAGTAAACATTGAAAATTCAAGTGTTTTTAAAAACAACTTAACCTAGTTTACTCGTAAACACAATAAGCGGTGCTCTAGTTACTGTCGTAATACGAAAGGTAGTAGAATAATATATAAGAGTTTGATTTAATACCTTTTCTCTATCAACGGGTTTTTCTGCCGGTTTAACTTCCTCCACTACCATTGATTCTAGGCCAGCCATTTTCATACTCTTCAGTCTTTTAAAAAAGCTGGCAGTAAACCTAGGATAATAGTATTCTCTTTTAGCGCAAAAACAAGTTCAATATTAATTGAATTACTTATTTATTGTTAAATTGTTGCTCCACTAAATAAATCACGCAGGAATCGCAGCGTTCAGTCACTTTTTCAGGTAGTATAGATACAGATTATACACATATTAATATAATTACATTTACTAATGCACAGAAATACTGTGGATCATAGACAACAATCAATAGACATGGAACCAAGCAAAGATTAGGGACAGCGTAGACTTATCAGCTCGTAAACAACAACTTACTGTTTTATGAATTATCGAGTAATTATCTAATGCCACCAATTTACACCTTAACTTATTTAACGAATTGTTCAACTAATATTATTTATTCCTTATGTGTTAGTGAATCAATACTGATAAATAAAAAAATACTTTTTTAAACTTTTAGACTTTGACGACTACTGTTTCTTAGACCATTAAATACATAGAGTTAAATATTCTGAGGTTAAATAGTATAAGCTTACCGCAATACACGAACTAGGTACTATAGTCAATTAAAATTTGTTTAACATAAATAAATTAATACAGAATTATGTATTCTGAGATCCATCCAACGGTAGACAGAGACATCCATGGATGCAATAAAATTAAACAGAACTGAGTACTTGGAAAATTTGTTTTTGCAAAAATTGATTCCATTACCGACACTGAAAGTATAGTTTGTATACTACATTTTGAAAAATCAAATCCGGACCTATAGAAATAGCCACGACCGGGTGGTGTGTAGCGTTCTCTCACTTTGTTTACCTATTGCCAAGTTACAAAAATTTCGTTAGTCAAAAATTTTGGCACAAAATCTTTTATAAGTTAAAAATAACATTAATAAATGTAACAAATATGGTGACCATAAATTGTTTTGCGTATTAATATCACAGTTCCCCGAATAATGAAGAAATACGAAAAAGGTGAAGAAGGTAATTTTAGTACAAAGTCTAAAAAGTTTAGAGTCAAAGAATGAAAAATAATTGTTCAATGGTTGAAAAAGATTAATTAACAGATCAAATCCTATTGAAAACCAAAAAAAGAAACATCGGTATATTTCATTTAAAACCCCTTCCTCCCCTCTTCACAAAGATTTTTTTATCTCAGGAAACAATTAGCACTGGGACTGAAACCACTTCATTGTATGAAATTTAGTATGTAGCTTACATGGCGAGGATAAGATAATTAGTAAAAGACGTTATGAAAATACGAAAACCACTAGACCTATCTAAATAAAACTAAACAATTTTGTAGCAATATCACGTTGCCCAATTAACACACAGGGATGAACAGTATTTATCCGAACAGTGTTTCCGCGGAAACAACACGGTTCCTCAGGATGACAGATAAATTAATTTCCGAGGGTTAAGCGAAGGCGAACCAATAGTTTGTCAATCTACCCATACTGAGTGTGTAAGAACTAGATTCTTCTTTTTCCCGCGATTGCGTTCGCCAGGAACAATATTTATATCCTCCATAGGTCCAAATTTCGAAAGTGCTCGAATTGTTGAAGATTGTCTTTGATGATAATAACTTTTATAATAATTTTTACTCCATATTTCAACCTCTTCTAACGTGTTTTCACGATAAAAAGTAGCCTATGTTGTTTCTCGGGTTCTATTCTACCTTTATACTAAATTTCATAAAAAAATGATTCAGTACTTTAGGCTTCAACAGGTAACAGACATATGGGTATAGCATATGGGTATAGCTTCTAAACAAACACGTTAATATATAACACTAACAAGTCTGTCTTCCCGAAAATCTCGCGGGATCGATAAATTTTAAGTCCTGCAGCTATTTATCCCTGCATACAAAATGTGTCATTTGGGAAACACCTCCTTATTAATATTTAATACCAGTTACCACGCGGCAACGCCGCGGTTAACTGTTATTATTAGTATAAATGTAAGTAGATAATTTAAAAAAATGTCTCTAATATTCAAAAATCTTATGGTAACTTTGTTAGTGCGGAAACATGGCTACGAGACTGCATCTTTCACTCGGCTCGTTGTTTTAGATTCGAATATTCAGTCCTGTCATTATTATGTTCATTATTAATAGCGTTAACTCATTTTGATTTTGACAGATAATTTGTCAATTTAACCATCAGCTGTCGCTGATGACTGACAGACAATCCGTGGACAAGACACATTCTATTGACTGACATTGACATTGACTTAGGCACTGTCAGCATTTTGTCGGTCGGTTCGGTTCGGCCCGTTGTTCCGTGACGATCAATATATTGTTTTGTTATCACTCTAATTTTCAAGATCGATAAACATTTTGAACAAACGAAAATAAATTATATGTATAAAAAAATTTACAGTCTCTAAAAAGTCATCATGGAAAACAAAGAGGATGATGAAACATTTCAAGAAGAAGAAGTTTACATAAACCCCGAAGATGGAATGCCAAATATTCATCCCAATATTGCAAATTTAGAACAAGACAGTGATTCTCATGATGAGGTAAATGAGCTCGATGATTTACCCAAGTCGGTCATCGTAACGAATATCCATAGCGATGTTTTCGCGGATGAAAATCTAAAGAAAGAATTGCAAGATCTCTTCTGTACATTCTCAGAAAATACAACATTTCAGTGGCTTAGAAGTTTTAAGCGATTACGTGTAAATTATGACAGTCCTTTGGCAGCGGCGAATGCTAGAGTGCAATTACATCAATATCAGTTTTACAACTCCATTATCAATTGTTATTTCGCGCAACCAGTTACACCTATTTCTTTAAAAAATCTCAGACCGCCAGCTCCCGTAAAGCAGTTTTTGATATCTCCTCCATCGAGTCCACCAGTGGGATGGGAGCCACGTGAGGAAGGTGAGCCAATAGTGAATCCTGACTTGTTAGCTGCTTTGGCCAGTCTCGCTCCTGGTGAAAGCCATGAGTTACATGCCCCAACCCCAACTCAACCAGCTATTGTGGTGCATACTGCTGTATTAACGGAGTCCAATGACACCCATGTTGGACGTCAAATTCCACATACTCGACATCCTGATTTTTAATGTGATGTTGTTTATATGAAATTACACACTATCTAAAAACTCAATGCTTTTTAAATTAATATAAGTAATCTTTTTGTGACAGATGCCAAAGATTATGATGTGACTTGTACTTCATATTTTACCATGTTGTGTAAATAAGAATTTATTGTTAAATTGCAAATGAGTCACATACATATGTCAAAATATAATAGTAAATGTTAAATGTAATATTTAACATTGAAAAAAAAAACATTTGCTGTATTTGACACAAAATGTAGCTAATGTTAAAGCTTGTCACCAATGAACATTTATTTGTAATTTACAATATTTACATAAAAAGAGCAAATTTCTTTTTTATTTTTTTATTTGATATGTGTATAGAAATTGGTGCTAATTTTATAATTCTCCTAATTCACTTATTATTTTTTTGTTTGTATTCTATGGAAATTACAAAAAAAATCTTTCCAAATTTTTTCAAGCAAATTCATTTGTAAAAGAAGTTGTTAAAAAATTTGAAAGGTATTGACAGTACCTATTGTATTGTAAGAATAATAAAATGAACTAGGTCCTTGTACACAAATATTGCTTAAACATGTCTAAAAAATAAAAAATGTAATTATCAGTTGTACTTAGGAAATACCATACATTGCACTGTTACACTTGGGGTAAGAAAATTTTATTAAATGTTAAGTGTAAACTATTTAAAGGTTTACAGATTGATAGGTAATACTGGCAGTTTCAAAGTATGACATACCATTTTAAATCAGAACCTTGTGAAAAATGAAGAATGATCAGAACTGCAAGTGAATTTTACAAAATTTGGCTATGTTCTGGCGCACACAAACAGTTCTGTAACATTTATAAAGAAAAATGCATCTATGTATGGGAACTCTCTTTAATTATTTTTATATTTTATTTTAGTATTTGTTGTTACTGCAGCTTGAGGATAATACTATAAAGTCATTGTTATTACTTTTCAATGGAAATGTGTGATCAGACCTAAAGCTAAGGTAATTTAAAGAAACAAAAAAAAAGTTTAGGCACTATTCGTAAATTATTCCTACTGCTTGCCTAATAGGTCTCAGTAGCTGTTGGTGTAAACCACTTTTAATCCAGTTTCCATATAGTATAAATAGCTATTTGTCTCATAGTAAGTCCAAAGTTGTAGGTAAATTTTCATAGTATTTTTATATTATTAAGTAGTTATCAATGTATTGCTCCTTAGCATTCCTCGTCAACCTATTTATTATACCTATATATTATACTAAACTATACATAAGCCAAGCATCTATCGCAAAAGAAATGGTTAAAAAAACATTAATCTGTAATTCCCTTACCCAAATTTATCATACTAACATATTGAAGTTAAAGTACTCAATAAACATACTTAATTATTTTATTTATTATTATAGAAGTGATACTGATGTACTTCCTGCACTCAAATACTGCATATAAATAGTTTGATTATCTTGGGTTAGGTACAATTTGGTCTCAGTGAATTAAACTGCTGTGCTCGTTCCTTCAATTGCATCATCTTTTGACAAAGTAGAAGTGGCTTATTTATAAACATTACATCTTTTATATAACCACTTTATAGCAAATAAATAAATATTATTCAAAATTAAGAAAAATTACATCAAATATTTCAATAAAGAAATAGCTGACTGTATAGTTAAAATAGTAAATTTTTGAGTTTACTAAGTTTATCTTAGAAATTGGGAGTTAAAACATCAATAGGGATGCTACGCTTAAAAAAATTTTTTCGACTTATCAAATTAAATATATTTTTTTAAAATATTCATAATGATTTCTTTCATTTGACAGAGATCTATTAGACATAGCATACTATGAAGGAGAAAATACCTTCTTTAAATTGTTGATATAAATAGGACAGATACCCATATAAAATTAATTTCTGCATTATTATACTATAATTATGTTAATGTATGCAAGCCGTCCATGTTTGATTTAGTATATTTTTCGGATTTGGTAGATCTTATTAAATTATTAATACATAAAGATTTATATTAAAAATACAAAACTTTGTCAGATTCAATAATCTGTATAAAGAACATACAGAGCACACAATTACAATCGCTAAGTAATCAGACTCTGAACTTTTATAAAGATCCTATAGGTAGGTAGATAAATTAAGAAGCTTTTTATTTTCTCAAGTCACCACATAACATTTTAACATTACGTAAACTAAGTTAAATAAGTGATGAATTTTACTGGAATACTCCTTCACCTTTGTGTGTTATGGCTACTTAATCATTTAATTATTATTTATCGATTTTACTAAGCTTTCTTACATATTTTGAGTTAATTTTTCTGCCGAAACAAAGATTTCTTATTAACACATTTTTTTCCCCTTTCTTTGTATTTTTATAGAAGCATCGCTTTTGGAAAATATTATACCTAGGAGATATTAGATAAATTTATATGCTATAAATATCGAAGCTAGTGTTAAACTTGCGGTTCATTTTAAAAATACCATCAATACGAAATTAAAGAACCAAAATATAAAAAAACACGCTGATGTAGTTTTGATAAATGTTTTACATGTAGTTTCCAATGTTTTACATGTTTAGGGTAGTTTAATGAATTTATGTAGTTATTGTTATCTTTAACAAAATAAGAGAATAACGGCCGGTTTCCGAATGGGCAATCATTTATAATTCACGGTTAATCTGTTGATTATTTCAACCAAGATCATGTTATATAACAACTATCAACAGATTAATCCTGAATTATAAATCACTGGCCTTTCGAAAACCGGCCGTAAGTAGCTTAAAAATTAATGGCAACTTCTATTTTTAATAGATTTATTGTATTTTTGCTTACATAGGGTGGATGCGATTGAGTATAACATATTATTTCCGTAGATACTGTTTCAGGATATCGGACTATAAACAGATTAGCGAATTATTTAATGTATCAATATGTCAAAGTCCTTTTGCTTCAGACTTCTCTCTATATGTACTAATATCATAAAGAGGAAAGATGAACTATGAACTTAATTAAAAGATTTTATTAATTAATGACCTGGAAAGGGCAAAATACAGTTTGAATTATGTTCCTTTAAAACGAATTTGCAAATAATCTCATGTGTCGGTTTATACCATAAGCTAAATTTTATTAATTTTCTACTTAGGTACTACTTTCTACTTTACTTACTTACTTTCTATTACATTTAAATAAAATACTGTGGACTCGATTAATTGGGCAAATTGGTTTTATAAGGCATTCGGATAATTGATAATCCGGACACTGTTGTGTATGAACAAGAACTTTGTACTGTAGAGCATTCTGCCTGCCTAGAGTGAAAATTATTTTTATAGTCAACCATGTTTTGGATGAGTGTCAGAGAGCCAGTCTTCTTATTTCTTCCCATCCTTTCTCAATTTTAGTCTGTCACAATACTCTTGCTCTTCCTTCTTGGGAAAAGGGTTTGTGAAAACTTGGTTTTTGCTATTCAAGCAGCATTGATGATCAATTACAAGTAAAGGAAGGTAATTAAAAAACTAAAATCTCGGTCGGTTGAAAGTCTGCCATAATTTTGGATGCGTACTGCTTCGTGAAGGATCTTAAAGAAACGACTAACTTCTAATTTTGGTTACCTACTGGTTAAACTGACTACATTTTATAGATCCCTGCAGATAACGATATAACAAATTCCAGAATCCTAACTTTACGTAACTTTGCGATACTCTCTGAAACTGAGACGATCCGGATAACAGGATTCCGTCCGTATAACTGGGGTCCGGATAATCGAGTCTCTACCCTACCCATATCACTTTAGTAGCATATTTTTATATTACGAATTTTAAGTATGTATGTAGTTGTAACTAGTATTTGATTCTTTAGTTCCTAACTTCCGTAAGATTTAGAAAAACTGCACAATATAATGTAATAATGTTCTCACCTGTTTGTCGTTTGCAATTTGTATGTTTCCAACGTGTTCTAACTGTATCGGTGGAACTTATTTATTTATAATTTTCTTGTAAAATTAAATTATGGAATGCAAAGGATAAAAATATATTGCCACCTCTGTCAATGTACATAAACTATCAAAACATGAATATAACACAATGAATGTATTGTAATTTTTTTTAACTCTTACACTCGTGTTGTTTGTATTGACGTTTTAATCTCACTGTGATTTCAATATTTATAATTAAATGTAAATATACTATAAGTTTTGGTATTTCTTGTTTTATTATTGTTAAAACGATCATGTGGTTGGTTGCTAGTTACCCTAACTGCGAAGGTCCCGGATTCGAATTCAGGCGGGGTCAGGAATGGGCTATTTGACTATTTCTTTAAAAACATTATTATTAGATGATTCATTATGATATAATAAGTATAATACTTTTATATTTCTGGGAAAAAGAACTGTATTTGAAAATCAACAGCAAAGTTGAAATTATTAAAATCGCATATTTTTGTGATGGCGCCGAACACCTGGCACGAGCAGTCATAACTCGCTTATCAGTATGTCTAGGAATCCGATTTTACAGGCTTGTGACGTAACTAGAGTTGTAACCAATGATAGGCGTTTCTGTTACTGATGAAATACCAACAATTTGTCGAAATTTATTTCGCAAAAATACAAATGAAGTACCGTAAAATTAAGCGAAATACATATGATTTTTTATGCTATCATCTAATAGGATGATCATAATTTCAATGTTGTCAAATAGCCTGTTGTATGTGGCAGATAAATGATTATTATTTGGTTTTTCTGAGTTATCGATAAGAACCGGAAAACTTAATCGTACTACTGGAAAATAAGTGTGTAAACAATGTGTAAAGTAGTATTATTAGTTAACCTCATTAAGACCGGTAAACTCAAAAAATGCAGCATAAAAACACTTTTCATTATACACTTTATGGCAATGATTTCTCAAAAAATCCTCACGTTACGCCTTGCGCTCGTTTTTTTTTTTAAACTATAAAATGTTGTTGTTCTAGTTCCAATGGTTTTTTTGTAGTCTTGCCGTGACCATGACCCAAGCAACTGGGTCGAAATATCTATAATAATAAACAGATCGTGTGTACCAGTTTGCATTTAAAATGTTTCTGGGCGTTGTCTGTCAGCCAGTTACGCGAATAAATGGTATAGGTAGATGCAAATTTTATGAGTAAACGCTTAAATTTTACATATTCTATATTTATGAATTAAATAAGTTAAATAAATAAAGACGTAAAAGAGTTTTAATAAAAGACGTCCATATTTCATACAATATTTTAATATAAACATCAAACATATCTTTGATACATATACCTAAGTATAGGAATTACCTATTTGGTCTTTAACACAGAATAACACATACAATTATGATTTCCGTGTTTTAGCATAGCATCGATTTTTTTTACTTGTTCGATTAAAGTTAAAAATAAAATGTAGAGACTATAAGCTAATGAAACGTAAATAGATTTACATTTCAAGGCAAATAAGATTCAAAAGTCCATTTTACATATCTAATGTAAAATACAATGATGATGACGTTATGGAAATGGAGATCAAGTTAAAACATATATTCCCTTTTTATTTTTAGCATTTAAATATTATCTACATTTCAAGTTTGAATGTTAAAACATAACGAGCGTACATAATCGTAACATTACGTACGACAGTATTGTTACATATGTATGAGAAGTTTACACGTTCCAAAATCATACTTGTAAAACGTTTCAAAATCTTGAAACTTGCACAAGATAGAGAAGGCGTAAACCAGTCTATCATTTGTTATGAAGTTATACTTCTAAGCCCGAATAGGAGCTCTAAAATAGCAACAAGTGGTTCCTTTAAGAATTCAGTTTAAATATAAAAAATAAATTCTATTTTGAACAGGAGGTGTAAAAATCAATGGTGTGTGAAAATTAATATTATCTGTGGGTAGCCGATATATAGTGTGTAACTCTTACTGCCGCACTCAAAAACCTTATTGGTTTCTTTGACCGCTCCTTAGTACTAGATAGAAATTCTTTACTAAGCAGTGGTTTAAGTAACCATAAAATGACTAAGCGCGTCAGTAAGTGTAAAAATGATTTAGTCAATTGAAATATAAGTAGATATCAAGTTTAACCAAAGGCATTTTAACGTATTTAACAATAATCAAAGTACCTGCCTAATATTTACTTAATTAGGTAGGTTCTATGATTAATTTCACAGGAATGTTAATATATATACATACTAGGTACGTCAGCTTTGGTCGTTATACCCAGATACCATACTGTTGAGTCTCAGTGGCTAGGGAGATAGGTACTTACTAAATTCCTAATTTTCTTATTTATAACTTAGTAGCTAACTATTGAATTTAAAAGGTAACATGATTATCGTAGCTGTAAATATTTGTTTGTGTATAAAAATATGTTTAAGCTGTTGTAACATGTACCTTAAAATAAAAATGTACTAAAATAATCAATATTAAATATTTTCAGTAAAATTCTAGTTGAGATAAACAAACTTATTTAATTTGATTTAAATGAAATCGGATTTAAATGAAATCAGGATAATGTTTTATTTTCGTGGTTAACAAGAACAAATGGTCTCTAAATACGTAGGTAAAGTAATCTATAAACCTTTTGATATTCTGAGGTGTACCTATAGTAGGTTGTATATGATTTGTATCACGCAATAAGGCGAAGTTACCTCACATATATTAATAATTACAATTAAAATAAATAAAAAAATACTATTAAAACAATAATAGAAAACTTAAAATCACTATGTGCATAGAATATTTTACCAGGCACAGAGGGAACAATTCATTAGATCTTTTTTATGGGAAATAATTCTAAGAAATACTCAACTCAATTGGTTTACGCAAATAACGAAAGTAGGTAATGCTTGCATATTTTTTCATACATTAAAAAAAATCTTTGTATATCTAAATGTATATGAAGGAAAGTCATCTGTCTTTTTTCCTGCGTTCAGAAACCTGAATGTCTATATAGGTATGTTTTCCAGTTTTTGAATAAATAAATTTGGTTATATATATTTTAAAAATTTTCTGCATTAAAGAAGTAGAGGATTACAATGAATGTTAATTGTTTTTCTTCTTCTATTAATACCACGAGTTTCTGGAAGCAAGGGCATTTACTTAGTAGTAGTAGTCTAGTAGAGGTCTAGTCGTATACCTACATGCTCAACTTCACATTCCTTTAAAATAAGGTTCATATCATTAAAATAAATCATAATTATAGTGTTGTTAATTTTAGTACCTATTACCTATATTAAATTTGTTGTACTCGCAATTTTAAACCTATGATGTGAAAAATAACTCTGTAATGCACAGCCATTTCTTTCAAGGTAGGTATTTCTTATATAATTACATAGGTACTTGAGGTATGTTTAACCTAAAATGTTAATAATTCCACATTACATACATATGTAGTTATAAACATAAAACTTATTTTACATCAATGTGAAAGAAAAGTCTATAGTTGATAAAATGGCAAAATATGGGTACTCTGATTTTCTCATTATGTGTCTAGATAAGTAGGCACTACTTTCTATTTTTGCTATCATTGTAAGATATTATTTTGTACGTAGGGAACAGTTATTTTCAAGATTATTTTAATCGCTTTTTAATATATTACAGTATGTGTAAGTCATAATCATTTAGTAACTTTAGATTTTTTTGTATTTATTTACTAACGGTAGGTGAGTTGAATGGCAATTGATTATACATAGCGCAATATTAGATATTATAGCTTATATATTCCTACATCTGTGTATCAATGCGGTGATGAAATTCATTTCAAATAATTAGGAGACTCATTCCCTTACATGCAAAAGGATTAAAATGAACGTTTCGTTCTTAAAAAAAAAACATTTCATAAGACAACTAACAGATCAGTGGATTTCCTTTGAGTAGAAAAAATGCATTATATAAATAATTTACTACAACCATTAATTTAAGTAGGTACAAGTTTATGAGCTTCTAGCAAAACGAACTAACATAAATTGAAATTAAATTTATGCTATATTGCGTGCAATAATAACAACAGTTAGAGTTATTGTAAAATAAAGGTTCATAATATAATTCATAGTCCTACTTTATCATTACATAAAGTAGTAACATACATTTTAAAATGTAAGGCTCTATATAGAAAAACAATTTCAATAAGTTTTGAACGACTCTATCCCCCTAAGAACTCTACGAGTTCTACCCTATGAATTTGAGAAACTGAAATATCTAAAAAACTTGATTCTGTATTTCTTACCGTGTTTTAAAGTCTGGAACACATTTAATAATTGAAATAGGTACACAATAGGCACTAAACTTTAATTTATATATAAATCATGCTTCCAATTAGACTAGAAATAAGCAAGGCATATTCTTCCATAGTTATTATTAACTACGACAAACCTTGATACAATTATCTATTTACCTATTATAATATAATGTATCAAAAATAAATTTTACTACTTCAGAATTTCCTTTAGGTACAAGTAGATTATGGCAAATGTACTTTATTTGGCAAATGTACCTAATAAATAATACCTGCTGCTTAAATATTTAATTTAAAATATCTATATATTAATTGTTCATTCTATTTAAGGCACTTTTGAAACATGTAGGTTCGGTCCATCATAATTCGATTTAGACGAAATTTCATGATATTTTTGCTAGTGTAAGATATATGTAAGTATTGGCGGACGAACCGAAAGCGTTATACTAAAATCGTTTTAAATAGTGAATATTCGTATTTTTTTTCTATCAGATCAAACCTTCTTATTTATGTCTTCCAAAGGAACCATCGATTCAGGTACTTTGTTATCCCCCGAACGTGGCGCATTACGTCGTTTTTTGCCCATACAACTGGTAAAACAAGTTTCACCTTTTCCGAAATTCTCTCCATCTAACAAAGTTTGGGGCATTGGCATATTCATAGTTTCAGGCAAGAATAAACACAAGAAACCCGATACAAGTGCCACCATCCCAAAAACAACAGCGGGAATTTTAGGATCGAAACTATCCAGTAGGGTAATCAAAGGCGTAAGTGCTCCAG
>DWJZ01005300.1:0-14228 GCA_018249125.1 Asbolis capucinus | reverse complement strand
TGCTTAGCGATAAGACCACCTTTTGTACTTAGTCTTTACTTATTTCTGTACTGTTGTCCTTTTCTTGGTGTACAATAAAGAGTTATCTATCTATTCACATTGGAGCAACTTGGTGGAGTGTTCTAGGCCTCCTCAGTAAGAGAAAACCGTGGTCAGTCGACCATTTTATTTTAAGCCAAATATTGCAATTACTCTACGACGTAGTACGTGACTAAAGTCACGGAACTTTTAATTGTATTTGCCGTGTGTATTCCTATACAAATAGACACGAGTATTTCAATAGTTATGTAAGATTTTATTACATATTTATTGTGGATATAAGTAATATGTCACGTGCTTGTCATCGAATACGGTAGATTCGCAAAACCCTGTTTAATCAGGAGCCCCGTGTGATCCGAAAGACCTGGGCTGTGATTTCATAACTATTTTATTTTTTAATCACATTTACCACGAAGGATTGTAATAAGTTGCCCGCGTCGGTGTTTTCTCTCGATTACAATGTAATTGTCTAAGTGTAAGAGTGAATAGGCTAAGTTAGTTCGCATAGACATCATTGCCAGTTTCCATCAGATGGTATCGTACGCGACAACTTATTCATGGTGAAAAAAATATAATATAAAAAAATATCGGACTTTCCAGGTGTTCTGATAGCTGGGGGGCGTAAAGAGAGGGAGTGTAGAAAGCGAAAAGTCGCGGCAAGCATTTAGTATTTTATACTCGACATGTCTAACTTTTTATACAAATTTCCCTGCCCTATTAAACGCTATTATTTCGCTCAGTTACAGCTTAGCAGGACGTATATTTTGTCATATTTTTAATAAAATCGATTTATTGACTTTAGTGTGAAAGATGTTATTTTCACGTTAATAATATTAGAAAGGATTTCAAATTCATTTATTTTACTAGTTTATGCCCGCGACTTCGCTCGCGTGGTAGGTACGTTGACAAAAGTTTGCTCTAATTATTTCAGATCATAATCTATCTCTCTGTCTGGTTTTATTCAAATCTGTTTAGCTCTTTTTGCGTGAAAGATAAACGAACATTCCCAGCCATCCTCACCTTAGCCTTTATAATATTAGTAAGATTATACATACATAACTTTTATTATATAAATATTTACGAGCCTGGACTCATAGCTATACGTTCCCTATGAGGCACGGAAGTGGTACAAAAGTTTGTGATACTATCCTATCGATCGCGCCCGGTGTTGCGTAACTTATATCATCTCTTAGGATCGTCGCCAGTCGAATTACCTTTCATTTTCTTACCCAATATGTAAATTTACATAAATAAATCTGTTGGTAAAAAAGAAAATAAATACTTTCTAAGTATGCCCCAAAATACAAATATGGATATATATATAAAACCATATAAAAAAAGGAAGTGATTAATGTTTTCCAGTTATATATTTGATGTGAAAAAATAAATTAATATATCTATAAAAAAAGTTATTTGCTACCCGTAATTGTCACACTATTGGACCTCACAATATGAGCGTTACAGGCGCCACGCCGTCTCAGATTGGTAGGCTCAACACCTTCGACAACTTTATCAAGAAGTTTCAGGTGTCTTCAGCAAGTGTCTTCACGATGGATTCCTTCACCATGACAACAACTTTTAATACACACATTGAAAATTACAGGTGCGTTCCAGAATTTGAACACAAGACCTCCCGTTCGAAAGACGAACGTTCAAGTTACTACGCGATCACTGGCTTCAACCCAACTTCAACTTCAACTTCAACTGCTCTAATGTAGATTGCTGGAGAATAACATATAATTTCACGTATATACATAATTCTGTCGTTAACAAAATGATTCGCCAGAAGATCAAATAGTTATTTAGATGATGTGATAGAGCTACATGACATCAGACCGGGTATCGACTGCAGATGACATCACCGCCATGAAACAGAATGGACATCGTGACAAGAATTAACAGTTACGTGACGGCGATTTTGCTTCGACTGAATCCTCAATTGAATTGCGTGGTTATACGTCATTTTTTTATCTAAAATAATTCCTAAAGATATCTTTACTGATGTTATAATTGCGAGACTACTGTCTGTCTTTTCACCTGATTTACTGCACTGATTTTGATGAGATTTGTTACTGAGGTAGAATAGGACTTAAGTAATAAATCTTTGTATTCGTGTACTAGATATGGTGTTGAAAGGAGTTGATTCTAGGCGAATGTAGTCGCGGTATAAACTAGTGTTATCAATGCGAACGTAACTCTGCCTGTTACCTTTTTAAACCCAAACTACTGAACCGATTTTGATGACATTTGGTACAGAGGTAGATTAGGAATCAAGGAATAACATAGGCTAACAAGGAATAACATAACTTTTTCGCGAAAAAGCTTTGGAGAGTTTGAAATTGTGGGTTGAAAGTTCTGTGAATATAAAGTATATTGCAATAAATGTGTTATTACCGTAGAAGAGGTGAAGAACGGAGTATGAAGAGGGTGGGTAAAATACGCAGACGAAGTCACGAAAAATTCTACATATATAGCACGGAAGCGCTCATGAAATTTTTGCTACTATTACCGACCGCGCCCGGTGTTGCTTAACTATGTCGATCGGTTACAATTGAAACAAGCCGCCGGGCTACGAACGCTTCAAATATAGTACCGAGCTTCACCATCTAGATCTATATCACACTACCCTTATCGCGATGCCCTTTAGTTGTACTGACCTAATAATTTTGTAAAGAGCACTTATAGCACAGCGGCTTGCGATGATTGTAAGTGATCGACGAAGTTAAGCAACGGCGGTTTAATCGTGGACTTCTCTAGTGCGCTTCTGAGGGCACGTAACGCCGTCGTTTAGCTCTTGCCGAATTCTTTAAAACTTCCGTCTTTGATTGGCCACGAAACCCTCCACTAAACCGTGGTGGAGTATTTCCTCAGTTAGACATAACCTAGTTGTGCCTTAATTTCGCCTACGCAAGGTGCAGCATTTTTTTATGGGGCCCAGTGTTCGCTTTTACAATTAGTCGCCTCGGAAATACGTGAGCTACCTCTTGCTACATTCGAACTTGAACTTTTGTTATTATTTTCGTTATATTTTATTATCATTGTACGTCAATTAAAAATATGTGCTAGAAAATTTGGGGACTATTTTTCAATATGTGCCTACTTGTACTTTTTAAATACCTCATTTTATATAAATATTGTACCTATTAATATATATTATTGTATAACTAAACAAAACATTCTCCACACACTGCTGTTCATGCATTTTCTCGAAAAATTGTGTGGAAAAACAGTACATTTAGCTCTCACGTGAGACAAGTCAGCAAGAAAATGGGACAATCCCGCCGAAACTAAACGTGTGGTCACTTCAGTTATGGCTAAAAGCCAGAGTTACAGCTAAATACTTACAATCAACGTCTCCGGGGCAGGTCTTGCAGCACCTCCCGGGCAGCAGTACTGGAGTATCACACGAGGGTTCAGGACACTCGTTCTTGATGTTCCGGCAGTGGACTTTAGCTACCACACGCCGTTTTTTCTGTACCTGTTAAAAATAATTAGATTTTGAATTTTTTTCTCAGTGAAGTCGAATGAAATAACATATTATTTTTTATTTGTTCATAAAACACTATAAAACGACATATCGAATTTATTCGATTAAACTTTTACTTTAGTAAACAATATTTTTACGATATATAACGGTTTACTTTAGTAAGCAATATTTTTATAACTATTAATTTATGATTATTATAAAATGTATATATATATTTTTTTGTAATAATTGCTTCTAAAAATTGAACGGATTATTTTAAGCCTGTAGATTTTTTTTAATTTTTTTTTATTCGACTCATCGTGAACTGAGTTCATTATAATTTAATCTATGAGGTCTCCACAATATAAATTTAAGACGCCGATATTGGTATGGATTCTATATTAGTGTTAAGAGTGATCTGTCATCAAAGTTTTTAAACCGTAAGCACGGTTTGACCCAGCACTTCCAGTGTTCGATTCAGCAAAGTACAGACGTGAATACGATTCATGGATAAGATTATCGTGAGTACCCTTGTAAAACTAAATACATACTAATATAAAATAAATATAGTTACTACACTTTAGGTACAAGGATTTTTTTCTGTTTCCAACTTCGCATCCTCTGGAAGTATTAAGACAATGGCTGATAGTGAATGTTATTAAGTGGTTTCGTAATAATAAAATTTACTGTTAAATCTGAATTTTACAGAAAAGTAATAAACTCACTCCGGAATTTTAAATCCGAAAACTGCAATTTGGATTATATATTGCCACACACTATAATTTACTCATTTCTCTCCCTCTAATTATCCTAACGTCAGGGCGATGCGACCGGTTTCTAAACCCGACCCATTAGGGTACGTTTAGGGGACAGCTGATCGGATAGGTAAACAAACCATGCTAGGTGAAACTCACTTAGGAGCAATATCCAAAAAACAGTCTCAACCCGACCACAACTTCTTCGCGACCGCGCCTCGCCTGTTCCTTCAATCAGTTCCAGGAACCTAATGACATATATTCGTACAAAACGATACTGTCAATACGTACCGATATACACTCACATTTGATGCAGTACATGACGCCGAAGGGGGGGCCCAGGTCGGCGAACCAAGTCGACCCTAGCTCCTTGGCCTGTTTACCAAACTGGCATTCTGAAACAATATAACAATTATCAATATTATAAAATACCGCTGTCTGTACAGAAGTAACTCTCAGGACAGGTGCATCTAGTTATTTTATTAGTGATCGAAAGTGACCAATAAAATATGTAAGTAACACTTAACAAGTATACCAACATATTAATATACAAACATATACTGCAAGTTAAACGAAACATTAAAAAAAACTCGTTTTTATAACATTTTCTTTGATACGTTATGATACCCCACAGCCTTCATCAAACGGACTATCGAGCGCAAAAAATAAAAAACGATTAAATTCCCGAGTTTAGTTTAATTCGCGTCCAAAGAAACTTTATAATTAGTAAGAAGTTTTAATCATCACAGAAAGATTAAAACTAAGAAATACCTTATAATAACGTTGAGGTTCTCAGTCACGGTGAATGCTTAAACGCTGTCTCTAACAGGAATGAGATAAACAAGTTGCAGGCTTATCTTTTATTTAACAGAATTCAAGACTTAACTTGTAGGTTCCTTAATATTAGCAATTCGACATATCATTAGAATGAAGTTAAATTAACAAGTTATCTGGGAACCTCGGCATAATTCCTATCGAAATATTTCATTGAATTTAAAGCTGAGTTGAACGTTATTCAATAATTTATGTAATTATATTATGTAATTTAGATATTTGTAAGCTCAGTGTATTTGTTTACGTTATTTATTGCTAGCGTGAAGTTCGAACAGACATACAGACTGATTATAAATCTAAAAGAAATGTTTTAGTCTCTATATCGGTATGTAAGCCTCCCTGCATCAAAATAAATAAAAAACAATATTATTTTTTGTTAGTTTCGTTAAATAATTCGTCTCTTATGTCACGTCTCCACTGGTTAATAAATCTGTTCTATACTAATAATAAAACTGTAACCGGGTCAATTCTGTACATTAAGTGTTTTTTTTTTTAATTTTGATGCAGGGAGGCTTTGTTATATACATATATAGAGACCAAAACAATTTTTTTTTATTGTTTCTGCTTGTCTACCGAGCTTCAGGCAAAAACCACTGGACAGATTTAAATGAAACTTGGCATAGTCGTAGTTTAAAACCCGAGAAAGATTTTAGGGTATGTTATATCCCAGGAAATGGTTTAGTTCCCACAGGATAAAAGATTAAAATTAGTATGGCAATTCCGAAACCAATAGACCAATTTAGATGAAATTTAGCATATTTGTAGCTTATATAAAGACAATGGAAATAGGATACTTTTTATCCCAGAAAACAGCTTTGTTCCCGCGGGATAATAGGGTAAAATTTGTGTGGTAACTCAGAAATCGCTCGACCATTCTTATTCCTAAGCGAAGCGCAGGCAATTTCTAGTTTATTTAAACTTTTCAAGTGCATAAATTAATTTGTAATTTGGCACAGAGATAGAATAAAGTCTGTAATAACACATACGCAACTTTTTATCAACGTATCCATGCACGGGCACAGCCGCGGATGTAAACTAGTTAAGAAATAAAATATAATAATCAATGTTTGTTTGTGAGTTTGTTTGTCCTCTCTCTTGTCTCTGTCTCTTGTTGATGAGTAGAAACGCGCGCCGTTAGTTATTAGTTTAAAATATAAAAGAGCAAAATATATTAAAAGAAAAAAATTTAAGGGGCCAGCCAGTGACCCAAGTGCTAGGAGGTTTTACGATTAGCGTTACGTGCCCTCCGGATCACGGAAGCGGAAGAACTTTTTGTTAGTGGCCAGTAATTCCTTCCCATCCACTTTCCATGTTAGCACCTTACTTAACTTTGCCAACCAATATGACATTAGCCGACGAACTATGCGCAATTAGCTGTGCCAAATAAAATATACTTCAAATAAAGAATTCAGTATTAACTTCTAATAAAGATATATGCAAAATCAACATCAATCAATTATTGATCAATATTCAAAAGTGATGGAAGTTATCTTTAGAAATAAAAGAAATAAATTTTAAAAGTAATATGTTACCCGCCGAGACAGTTTTACATTTCTTTGAAGTCCTTGCTATCTGTCACAATTAATTATTTATAAGCAAGTGAAGTGAAAATGAAAATGAAATTGAAAAGTTTCTAATTGAATAAGACTCTCTATTAGCGTGGAAGTGCCTCAGATGAAGGGTATCGGGTTCTATTACGGAGGTAAGCATTTGACAAATATGACAGATAATTATTTTCTGAAAAGTGTCTATGTCAAAAATACAACTTCATTTCTGAATGGGAAACACATAAGAATTTTACATAATGGAATAGAAATAGCAGGTAAATAAAAAAAATCAGACCTAGGACCCCTAAACCTGGAAGGCATAGCCAACAACTGGGCTATAGGATTCTTAAAATTTAGACTCCACTGGAATACTGAATGAAATATCCTATAAATATAACCTATATCAACTACATATTATAAAATAACGTCCCGTCACCGCATCTACACCGTATCTGTGCGCGATCAACTCATATTCTAGTAATCGGATTTTCACCAATAGGACAATTCCCGAGAAAGATTTCCGCGTATTATACATATATTAAGATTTTATATAAACTGTTTGATATGATGATAATTGTTGACATAATAGGAAAACACAATCCATTCATAACATACCGAAACTCCGAGCACACTCTAGAAGTGTACAAACTTGCCAAGAGCTGGCAATATTTACATGGTACCTACAAAATACAATATTATGTGTATTTTATCTCCTAACAAGATCCGATATAACAACATTTAAATAAAACCGTAGTTCGCACCTAATCTGTATTGACTAGGTAATCTATTCTGTATTATAAATTACTCAACAAAATCAAAGTTATTTTACGTCTTGATAAGCGAATTAAAGTTCCCAGAATTTCCTATGTACCACTTTAGCAATTGAGCATGGACGGATATTGTTATTCGTTCACACTAAAACTACTGTACGGATCTTAATGAAATTTGGCACAGAGATAGATTGTCGTCTGGAATAACGTATGGGCTACTTTTAACAAACATAACACGCGGGGGAGGCCGTGGGCGGACCCTAATAGAGAAGAGATAGATGTTTGTTACTATTTAACACAAAACAAATACTGAATGAATTCGAACGAAATTTGGCACATATAAATTACAGTCTCGAATTACACTTTTTATCTAATTACCACGCGAAAACCGCGGGCAGAAACTAGTTAACTATAGACAAATTAAACTAGAAAGAATATACATAAATACCAATAAATAAGTAATATTCCAAGTTTAATTACAAAATCTGCAATTAATTTTAAATTGACTCGTTAAGGGTACTTTATTATGGTCATAAGAAATGTATCATAATTACAGCTGTGCAGAATAAGTTGCTACTTACGTGAACAAAAGTTAAAAGAACTGTTAATTTTTTACAAGCTTTTATTTAACTTGCAGTGTATGTTTGTATATTGGTATGTTAGTATATTTGTTTGTTACGAAGAAATTACATGACTTAATTCCTCCCACCCCTTTTTACCATCCTACCCGATCGTACCCCCCCTATCACGGTATACTCCGCGGACATCCCTCCGGTACGCACCACGTTACGCCTTGTCCTTCGTATGGCGTTCCGCAAAGGATTGGAATAAGTTGCAGCGTCTGAGTTTCTGTTCGAGTATTTTTTTTTTTTAGAATAAGATAATGCTTGACACAGATGTCATGTGATGGTAAGTGGCAATGATGGCGAAAATAATATACGTATTTAAAAGTAGAATATGCTTTTTCTTAATGCGCTTTAAAATCTACGACTTCGCCACTTTCCATCAGGTGACATTGTAGTCAAGCATTAACTTGTACAAAAAAACACACACAAAATCCCAGAGTATGTGTGTGTTTACCGTCGGTATTCTAAAATAAGTATACCTAGTACCCCGGTGCAAGTAAACAAGCCGCATTTACATACCGCACTTGTAACATCTAAAAATAAAAGTAGCTGAACGTTAAGTTAACGCGAATGGATCTGGAATTGTTTTTTTTACGTTAAATAAGCTGGCTGACTACGATCCCACCTGATGGTAAGTGGCGATGAAGTCCAAGATGATAAAGCGCACTAACTTAGTAGAAGCCTCTCTTGACTTGACATTATTGTAATGAACGGGAACACTGACGAAGGCAACTTATTCCAGTCCTTCGCGGTACGGGTGATGAAAGATGTGGCGATTTATTTCAATACAATTCAATTTTGTGAGGCTCTAACCAATTCGAAGTTTACTTCTATTAGTATGAGAATTACTTTCATCAATCCATTTTGGCGAACTACTGAGCACTGGTTTCTCCTTTTACTGAGGATGCCTAGAGCATAGTCCGCCACGCTGCTCCAATGGGTCTTGGTGGAGGAAAAGCTTACTATACTGACTGAAGTTTAATTTTTTTGTTAAATACAAAAACGTTACAGGTTCATTGCTATCTCGTGTACTGTCACCGAGGCTGATAACGTTTCACTTGAAACAGAAGTCCAGTAAGAAAATCTCGTCTACGGTCGTTAGCTATTCATCATTGAGAACCAGAACTGTCCCACTACTGGGCTCCACTCACAATGTGAAGGGTGCAGGTCATATTCCACCACGCTCGCCCAGTGCGGATTGATGGACAGCAGGTACTACACTCGGTGCAAGTTCGATCAAACTTGTCAAGTACGATACAAATTGAATTGACACAAAAACTTAAATCCATTAGCATTTAAAATTTATAGAAGTTAATATCCAATAGCCATTATGTATGTTGTATTAATATTTTTTGTGACTACTCTATCGAATTGGTGCATCCTGTTACGTAAGATGAGTTTTTGTTATGATAAATGAAATAATAAATAAATATCTTTGGACAACTTACATACGGCCATCTGAACCCAAACTAAGCGTTAGCTTGTACTATGGTGATCAGATAACTGAAAAACATACATATATATTTTTAAATACATAATTATATATATATATATATATATTTACACCCAGACACACAACGTTGGTCTCTCGAACGAAAGGTCTTGGGTGCAAATCCTGGTGCACGAACATCTAATTTTCAAAATAAAGTTAATTATCACTTTCTATGGTGAATAAAAACACCCTGAGGGAACCTATGCTCCTGAGAGTTTCCTAAAAAGTTCTCAAAGGTATGAGAAATCCACCAATCCACCTGGTCAATTGGCCAGCATGCTGGAAAATGGCCTGTACCCCTCATAAATTCTCCCTGCAGAGATTCAAGCCCACTTGCGGGACAGTTATGGGTTGTAATGATAAATTCCTCCCATCACAAGTTGATATTTCAAAAACGCTAGAACACATTATATTTATTACAAGCTTCTGGCCCGGGTGCCCATAAAAAGTAGCATAGGTATCATTCCCGACTATAATCTATCTGTATGCCAAATGTCATTCAGATCCGTTCAGTATTTTTTGTTAGAAGGAGTAACAAACATCCATACATTCTCAAAAACTTTCGATTTTATATATTAAGTTTATTTCTATAAATATAATGTTTCAATACCTTTGACAATAAAGAAGTTCCTCAACTTTAATATCTACGTTTTCAATAATTTTGTCACGATAAAGGCCTGTTTTTTCTCAGAGACCACTCTATCTCTGTACTGAACTTCTCCGGAATAAGCTCAGTGGCTTATGCCCACAAAATCGAGTTAATTTTGTATTTATAATATTAGTAATGAATAATTTATGTTTTACCTATAATATGCACCGAAAAATATAATTATTTTGAAAGAAGGAAATAAAACACAACACAAAAACTACTACAAAAGCTAGCGCTACACGAAATAACAATACAAATATATTTTTCACTTTGCAAATGTTGTAAAAAAATCGTCAAAGAAAATCTGTATCGATTTCACAAACCACGGTCCTCACACAATGGATAGAGAAACAAGAAAACTCCCAATGGAAATATTTCCTTCAGAGCAACTTAAGTTTCACATCTCCGCAGCATTGCTCAGACATTACTATCAGGAGCTTTACAAAACATGCACGTAAAGAAACCTCCCTGGTGTAGTACAAAGTTTTACGTCGAGTTTTTTATAAAAAGAAGATTATAACTGTTTTTTCTTTCACTGAAACTGGTAAAAACTAATTTAACATAGCCGATAAACGAGCAGGAGATCGATTCGGCTAATTTACAAACGATTAATTCTTCGACCGATAATAAAGGTATGATAAGGTAGCGTTACTGTACGTTACGGCATGTTAAGATACCGTTACGGTACGTATCGTTAGCGTAACGTTGTGTGGTCTCTCTCTAAGATCTAATCTCGTATCAGGATCTAATCCGGCGCTCACAAGTCAGCAGGTACGGTACGCGGCACACCGTAAGCGGATTACACGGACACCGGTAGAGATATGGGTCTTGTAGCTTACTAGTACATATACAAACATATATATTTATCACTATAATGCAACTACATTAACATTTCGGGATATCTCAATTAGAGGAGGAAATAATGACAAAAGATTACAATGAATTGAACATGTGAATTAAATTAATTTACATTATGTTATAAAATTTCAAAGTGTTAGACAATGAATAAAATTATCCTTGAATTATGTCATTTAATATATATGATACACTCGAAATTCCAAATTGTGTCGTCTCTTGTATTTGGTACTCGTTATAAGTAGGTGTATTGACGAAATAGGTACGTAATCAGATATCAAAGTTATTTTCAATTTAACAGCCCTGCACTCCTAGTTAAATATCTTCTCCATTAGTAACAAGACTAATTCAAAAATATGCCTGTACTGGATATTTCTTATCGAAATACCAAGCGTGCAGTCGCGGCTGGAGACTAGTAATATTATAAATGCGAAGTTTTGTGTAAAAGGATGGACTATTTATAACTCTTTTACAAAAAAAGAACTACTAAACAGATATGAATGACATCTGGTACAGAGATTATAATTTGAAATATCACATGGACTAATTTATATCAACACAACAGGCAAAGCAACGTACGGAAACTCTATATCAAGTAATAATAATCACAATGATATTGCAGATTCCTTCTTAGACATTATAAGTGGTACTGCAGTGGCTGGATGCTCAGCGGCCGTGGAGATGTAATCTCAGCGGCATTGTGGAGGTAATCCGATTACACGACCCACTCGTGGGTTTTATTTGGACTTTATAGAGCTGTTCTGGTTTAGTTTTGATATTGGGAGAGATGTGGAGCTGAATGGCCAATTTATCTGTATTTAGTCTGCCTGGACTCAAATATCCGATTTTTTTTCGTATTTTAAGCAGTTTAAAAAACTTGTTCATTTTATGTACAATAAATTAGTGTTTTTTTTTAGATAGGTTAGCGTTTGACTAAGATCCCACCTGATGGTAAGTGGTGATGAAGTCTTCGATAGTTAGACGCACTAACTTGGTAGAAGTCTATTCACACTTGACTTGAAGACATTTACATTATAATCGAACGGGGACACCGACGCGGTCAACTTATACCAATCCTTTGCGGTACGGATAATAAAAGACGAGGCGAAGCGCGTCGTTCGTACTGGCGGGATGTTAAGGACGAAGCGTGCCGTGCGTCGGCTCGTTTGATAGTGGAATGACGATGGAGATATCAATTCATGCAATTCCTGTGCACATTCTCCAAAGTGAATCCTATAGAAGACATTGACCACAATCCCGCCTGATGGTAAGGTATGGTCTAGGTGGTAGCCCATAGACTCTTGATTTGAAGATATTTACGTTGTAATCGAACGGGAACACTGACGCGGGCAGCTTATTCTAGTCCTTCGCGGTACGCATGATAAAAGAAGAAGCAACGCGACACGTTCTGACGAATTGTCTACGATGACGGAATGTATGCCGATCAGTGTTTCAAGATGAAACTGCGGAACGGTGAGTATCTTTAGAGATTATCTTTAGAGAAAATAGCGACAACATACTGATTTTCAATCCGATCTATTTTCCCGGATTTCATTTGTAGAACGAACATTATTACTCTTAAATATCAATTTTAATTTTAATATCTTAAATTTTATAAATTAATATATCCTTACACACTCATACCCCTGCCTAATTGCCTGTCCTGACCGGGAATCGTTTCCAGGTCTTCTCGCTGCATGCCAACCAACTAGACTAATACCGTTCGTGACGATACAAAGCTGCATAATTCCCTTTGTTCAATGTTCTGTCGAGAATTAGTATTCCTGGATCATACGACAAATCGAAGTTATTCCGTTAAAGCAAATTCCCGGAGACAATACGCAGCAAATTACGAGGAACAGTCGCGGTACAGATGGACTTTCTAATTCTCAATAAATTCATTAAAGTTCCCCGCAAATTTCATTGTAAAATCTTTAACAAAGAACTGATCTTCTGTATTTTTAGAAAGTTAGAATATTAAACTATAAACAACAGAAGTCAGTAAGATTGGAATGAAGTGGTGTGAGGTGGGACGAGTTGAAAATAATAATATAATAATAATTTTCATATATGTCAGTCTTACAATTAATTATTCATGGCAGTCGTACACTGTTCGTTTTTCACGTTCTTTCCTGCCACGAACTTGCAACCTATGGAACATTCTTCCATCTGTGGTATTTCCTCGGCGCTATGACATGGGACCCTTTAAAAAGAGTGTTAACCGTTTCCTTCAAGGCCGGGAACGCACCTGCAACTCTCCGGATGTTACACATGTCCATAGGTGACGGTGAAGACATACCATCAGATGGGCCGTAAGCCCTTTTGTCCGTCTCTGCTATAAAAAACCACGAAGCAAAGCTAGTAAACGGCCTTGAAATATTTGAACTGAGTTGGAGCTGGTCGCCGTGTCCGTGCAATCTAATTCTAATTTCGTTTTAAAGATTTAATGGGAATTCAATTGTATCCAGTGCTCCAGTTTCAATTAGTTACGTCTTTAATTATTTAAGGAATTTTCTCTCTGCCGTGTATTGATTGCGGGTATTGTATGTTGTCTGTGGCTGGACAGATTTCAGTTGGATTTGTAATTCGGCAGCTTAACTTCTCGAAAGATTTGTGTATTGAGCAGAAGACGATCTAAGAATACTCTCAGAGCTTCGAACTTAACCGATTGTTTGAAATATTTAAGTTTATTAACAATGGTAAAATACATATCTTTTTATAATAACGGTCTTGCTTTCAATCGTCACACGCGCAGTTTCTTGACTCGTCTTCTTCACAAGTATTATAAGACAAAGTCCACTTAACAAAATTCTCTTACCTACGGAGATATTCAGACAATTGCTTTTAAAACTTCCTATAGTTGCAATTTCTCGACTAGTATTCCAGCACTATTTCTCCAGCCTCTCGGAGTCCCATTTACGGAATTACTTCGCTGAGCGAATAACCGAGTGTTATTTGGTTTCAACAAACTTTGATACAATTTTCGAGGAGTTCTCCTTTTTTTGGGA
Organism: Asbolis capucinus; assembly: GCA_018249125.1. Classification (NCBI taxonomy): domain Eukaryota; kingdom Metazoa; phylum Arthropoda; class Insecta; order Lepidoptera; family Hesperiidae; genus Asbolis; species Asbolis capucinus. The sequence continues at coordinate 187 of DWJZ01005300.1, read as the reverse complement.
CCATTAAATTTTATGTGCATAACTTGGAATTGTTTATGATACACAATAGGTAAGGGGAGAGAGGCAATCAACGTTTCACTTAGTGTTCAGCGTTCTATTATTAGAGAATGTTTGTGAAATGTGGGGAGAACAAATTTTTTCTTATAGTTATTTACAAGGACCGTCTTAACAAGCCTCCAGACAATTT